>CM060392.1:85583857-85751357 GCA_030545235.1 Helianthus tuberosus | reverse complement strand
AGAGCCTCGTATAGCCCTCGTATAGGGCTATACTCGGCGTCCTGTTCTTCCCCATTCATCTTCAACCTTAAACTCAAGCCCCCAAACCCCACAAAAATCAAATTTCAGGGCAAACCTACGGTCTAAAGGCAAAAACGTGGCAAAAATACTAAACTACGTGGCGAAATACATACCGGTGATGCTTCAAATCTTCGAAAATCCGGTCGAAATACGTATCCGAGGCGTATAGAGGTGTATTCTCCGTATGTGTGTGTGTGTTTATTGTTTGGGGGCTACAACCAGCCTCGTATAGACCCCCCAGCCTTATACGAGGCATAGACGCCTCGTATAGGTCTATACGCGTCGTCCCCTCTTTTTATTAAATGACCATTTAGCCCCTGGTATGCCCCCAGTATAGGCTTTATTCAGGGGCAAAATGGTAATTAACCATTCCAAAAAGATATTTCTGGAATGGTTAATTACCATTTTGCCCCTGACTAAACCCTATACTGAGGGCTTTACAGGGGCAAAATGGTAATTTAATAAACCTTTTTTCAAAATTAAAAAACAAAAACTTTAAAAAGTTGCCGCCTTCCAAGACGACACGTATAGCTCTATACGCGGCGTCTGGTTTTACAAAATTACCTTTAAGCCCCTGTTAAAGGCCTATACTGGGGACTTTCAGGAGCAAAATGGTAATTAACATAAAATATTTTCAAAATTCAAATTTTAATTAAAAGAATTGTTGCCGACACTGTAGACGACTCGTATAGATCTATACGAAGCGTCCTAAATCAAAAAAATCAAATTTTGATTTTCAAATTTTCAAAATTCAAAATTTCAAAAACCCGCTCAAATAGACGTCTCGTATAGATCTATACGAGGCGTCTGTGGATTAGGAAATGACCTTTTAGCCCTTGAAATAAGCCTAGATTGGGGGCATACCAGGGGCAAAATGGTCTTTTGGGCATAATTATACGACGCGTATAGCTCTATACGCGTCGTATATTTTTAATTTTTTTTTAAAAATGATATTAAACTGTTTTAATTATTGAAAAATGATACAAATTATAAAAAAAAATTATAGAAATTGTAGAAAATTATAGGAATTAATAAAAAAAATACATTCAAATTACAAAAATCATTCTTCCGTATCACTATCGATGCAATTAAGACTGGGGTTTGATCTTGGCGGAGGATTCATTATCGATGTATACCATTCTAGACGTGGCAAGTACATATCTTCCCATTGTTTCGTATGGGGTGTTCGGTGGGTCAACCATAGCCCGTGTGCTGGTGGCATTGGATAATCCCCTTCCAGCTTAACATGTATGAAGTGGTTCTCGTTTACATGTGTAAGCGTTATGAACAATGGTTGTTGATTAGCCGGAGGACTTAGTATCGGGAAGAAAGTGGAACTCGCACCCATGGTTGTCGTTAACAGGTGCACCCCGATACCGTACGTTTGTGCAATAAGAAGTCCTGCATAGGGGAAGTCCATCCAGTGATCCCCCCCCACAACCGGAAACTGAATCCCAAATTAGGCCCTGACGATGCGTGTAAAAATAACCTTTATCCCATGCTTCAAATATTGGGGACCAGATCGATTTGTTCTGGTCCATTTCTTGAACAAGGTGCATTCGAATGAGCCCCCATGAACTCTGTTCCATACCTAAGCCCACAGCCACAGACCGAAACCCACAATGACCGTCCGGCATCACATCTCGTATGCACGAGACGTACGGATGGAACACTAGCGGAATGTCATCCTGAAACTGTTCGATGATTCCCACGTACTCGTCCCCAATGATTAACGGAAAACCGTGAGCATCTCGTGTCTCTTTCTTCTTAGAACTCTTTGAACGACTTAGGCTCGCTTTGGGTTTTTGGGACCTTATAACCGACTGTTGAGAGGCCTGTGACGGAACGTACGAGCTGTGATGAGGTTTGTCGTACTTACTTTGCCGGGAACCTTCAAAGCACGTGTTTGCATCACCGAATGAGCTTCTCCTCAATTCTTCATCTATACGAGAGGCCTCGTCCAACCTTTGTTGTACCTGCTTTGTTGTTGGTCGGCCACGAGTATTTTGTTGGACAACCGGTGGTTTCTTGGTAGATTTCTTTGGAGTCAACACCGCTTTAATCTTTGAAATCAGGCTTTTTTGCTGAGCTGGGGGGTGCGACTCTAATTGTTGTCTAACAATATTTAGCTCTTCGACCACGTCCACGTCATCGTCTATCAATTTACAACTTTGGAAGTTAAGTTTCCGCCAGAAGACGTCCACGTCTTCGAGTTGAATCGGACGCTCTACACGGTTAAAAACAACATTGTTTAAGTCACATGATTAACGGAAATATATCACACAAGTGTTGTACGTTTAACAATTATTACCTTCAATAATGTACTTTTCTATCCTACAAGCACAGGGCAACCCACAGCTGTGCCACATTTGGCAACCACATGATGAATGAAAGCGCTCCAAGACATCTACCTTCCCAATTGCCTCGCTCCTCAACAAGTCAAGGGCTGTATGGGATACTTTTCCAAGTAGGTTTTGAAACAACGGGTGTTTGTGGTGGGTCATTATTTTTTCGATGCTTTCTCGAAAAGTCTTCCTTATTTCACCGAACTGTGTCTCAACTATATCATGGACACAACCAACTATACGGTCCAGCGAGCTCCTATCTTCAACGTATCTCTTTAAGTTGGCGTGTTGGCTCTCAACTCTGTTTGTGGTACGATTACCAAAGTTGCGCCTCTTATCAGTCCACGCAAAGACGAACATCTCCTTATAGTCTTTTAGCCAATTATCGTACACGTATTTGAATACTCCTAAAAGTAAAAATAATTTAATAAAATTTGCATAGGTGAGTCGTATGTTATTATAAAAACTTACTAGAACGTTTGCACTCCACAAGTCGTTTTTGCATGTTGCGGAAGTGGTACTCGTAGATAAGTATGGATGGAGACTCAATCAATGTCCCCCAGAATGACAAAAATTTCTTCCAGTCTTCGTCTGTGAAGGCACCCTTGCAGTGCTTCATAACATTCTGTTGTATGTGCCACCTGCAAAGAAGCCTGGAGGCGTCTGGAAATACTTTAGCACACGCGCCCATAAGGGCTAGGTCTCTATCCGTTAAAATCACACGTGGCTCCATACATTCATCCAACATTGACTTGACCCTCTCAAGCACCCACACAAAGTTATCACCCCGTTCTTTACTAACAACGGCATGCGCGATAATAAACGATTTGTTGGTAGGCGTCATACCAACAATCTGGATAAAGGGCATATTGTATATGTTTGTCTTGTACGTTGCATCGATCAGCATGACGTGGGGGAATGCACGCCACATGTCTCTCGAGTACCGGTGAAGAAAGAAGATCTCTGTTACGATCTCTGTTCCGGGTTCCTCCCGTGTCTCATAAATAAAGTCGTGGTTTATCAGCTTGTTTTCTAGTGACTGCATGGGAGTCAATCCTTGTCTTTGTTCGGCTCTAATCTTCGCCACAACGTTTTGAACGTCTTTCAGAACATGAAACCTGTCGGGGTCCTGCTTCCTTATAGTTTGAAATATTTTGCGCGACTCCATGTTTTGAGCTGTCAGCTGCTCGATCAGTTTCATTTCGCTTGGAGTAAACCTTCGCATAAACGCGTGGGCCGACAGGTCCACACAAAGTTCGTGGTTATGTTCAATTTTTCCGTCTTTAATCTCCCAGGTTTCATACGGGTGGTTTCGCACAGCCAGCAGGTAAAACGGGCAACCGGTTTTTTTGCTTCCGGCTTTTCTAAGTGTTGCTGTAGTCTGGTGCTCACCACCACGATCACATTCAAGCCATACCCTCCGGATTCTTCCACCGGTTTTCTTTGATCGACGGGTGACAATAACGAAACCATCCGCGTTTGCTATTTCTTGTATCCGATTCTTTAGTTCATCTAAAGAGTTGAAAACCTGTAACATCGACAATAATAATAAATAATTTTAATAAATAAATAAATAATAATAATAATAATAAAATAATTAATTAATACAAAAATAGTAATTAATACCTGCTTTTTTAAGTACGGACTGTCCTGGATGGGAGGTGTCTCACCACCATATCTACCATATCCACCATAACCACCGTCTCCTCCGTATCCACTGTATCCACCATCTCCTCTGTATCCACCATCTCCTTTGTAACCACCGTCTCCTCCGTATCCACTGTCTCCTCCGTATCCACTGTCTCCTCTGTAACCACCGTCTCCTCCGTATCCACTGTCTCCTCTGTATCCACCATCTCCTCTGTAACCACCGTCTCCTCCGTATCCACCGTCTCCTCCGTATCCATCGTCTCCTCCGTATCCACCGTCTCCTCCGTATTCACACCCGTATCTATAATCCGGATACCCTTGTTGCGTCGGATAACTTGGTTGACAAGCATGGTATGAGTCATCTACAAGGGCTGTTTCATCAATAGGGGGATGATTGTTCAAATCTAGAAACGGTTTGTTTTGTTCTCCTTGTATACTAGACACAACCTCCTCTTGCTCATTAGAATCGGGAACGCAAGACTCCTCCAAAATAAAGAACCGTATCATCATTAGTAAATAATAAACTAAAACAAAAACTAATTAAAACATTTAAGTACCTGTACTGTTACCGGATCGCTTTCGGGCACCCAGTTCTCGCTATAATACTGCCCGAAGACATAGTTGCCGTCCCAGTATGATGACATTTCAACACTTCGGGATGATAAGAACACAAATTAAATGCCGTCCCAGAATGAAAGAAGAAGAAGATGTAGCAGAATGAAAGAAGAAGAAGAACAAGAACAAGCGTAGAGACATAATACATGTCTTAAATGTTGGATGCTCGGGACAAACCATACACTGTATGTTGCACTTTTTCATAAGCCTTAGACGCCTCGTATAGCTCTAGACCCCTCGTATACATTTTTGTCAGCTGTAGAAGACGCCTCGTATAGGTCTATACGAGGCGTCTTAGTGCCTCGTATCCATCCCTCGTACAGACCTAGACTCCCTGTCTGATGTGACTGATTTGACATTGTGCTTTGGTGCAGAGATGGTCGGAAAAGTAACCCTATACGCCTCGTATAGGTCTATACGAGGCGTCCTGAAGGGTGTCAAAATAGGCATGAAGGTGTGTAAATATGTAGACCCTTTGTTAAATACTATGCAATATATATAAAAGTAAAATTAAATTAAACACCAAAATTAATAATAAAGCTTATATTTCGCTAAAAACATAAAATCTAAACTTAAAAAAAAACGTTAAATAAAAAATATACTAGTCTTCATTTTCGTCATCATTTGCGCCGTCACTGTGTTGTTCAAAATGTATTCCACCAAGTCCGTCTTAAGGTTTTCATGTATGTACTCGTTATGTAACAAGAACATGTTCAAATCTTGTTGTCCAGACATCGGAACAAAATTCTCGTTACTCGCATTTTCGTCGTACTCACAAATCGCTCTACCTTCGTCTTCAATGATCATGTTATGCATCAAGACACAAGCATACATGCAATATCACAACTTCTTTGGTTTAGAATCACGTGTTAGGTTCTCAATGATATGTCATTTTTTGTACAACCCAAAAACACTGTTCAATGTCCTTTCTCGCCGCCTCTTAAAACTTGGCTAATTTCTTTGTTTTTTCGTCTGTAGGGTGGTGAATACTTTTAACGATTGTAGAGTAGGTTGGGTATATCCATCAACAAGATAATAATCGCGCCTGTACTCATCCCCGGAAACCATAAAACTGGTGTCTGGAGCGGTTCCTTGCATGACATCCTTGAAGACCTCTGATTGATGGATGGCATTAAGGTCGTTATTCGAACCAGGAACACCAAAGAAAGCATGCCAAATCCACAGATCTTGTGACGTAACAGCCTCTAGCATTATTGTTGGGTGTCCATGATCGCCTTGCGTAAATTAACCTCGCCATACATGTAATGATTCGTATTTCATACTTTCTATTTAGCAAGCTTGTATTCGCATTTCAATACAATCCTTGTAATCTCGAAACTTTGATTATAACGGAAATACATTTTTAATCTTACTTGTTGGTTCATACGTACGTGATACTTAATCAATCACAAATACGTATTTCATACGCGAGAACAAAACCATACTTGGTGTATATTTTATGCATGGAACATTATTCATACCTAGTCATACTATACACATGCTTAAACATGCCCTACAACACTAAACATATTGAAGAAATTGCATAAATGGGCAAACAACCAAACAACAAGGATCAAAACACAAAAATTCCATATGAGGGTCCTTACGAATCGCAAGGCTTGGGACTTATGGTCCGCAAGCCCCTCTGACGGGCAGAAACTTGGATAGCTCGTGAAACTAAGTCCGAAACCCACATTTTAAATCACTTTTTCCACCTCCCATCTCCTCCAATCATCTTTTAACTTAATTACGACTTAAAACCTAAATCCCAACTATAAATTCAACCCTTCCATACCTTGTTTTCACTTTCCACACCTCAATTCTACTCTCAAACACCCAAGACTTGTCAAGAAACTTTGCAACTTTGAGCGGAAAGTTCTAAGTGTTCAAGTGAGCTTTCAACTCACTTCTACTACTTTTCTTCATGTTTGTCTTACTTCACTCTCCTTGGACAACCTCTAAGGATGTTACCCAATGTTCACCAAGGTGTAACAAGGTGGTACATCACCAAACTTGAGGTCCAAAGTCATATTTACTTACTTTCTGATTTATAAAACTTTTACAACTTGTTTTTGTTGCTTGTTTATGTTGTGGAAATCTTGCACCATCCTTGTTATTAACTAAACTCATATTGTGAGGCTTGTGTTATGGTTAATTTCTAGAGGATTAGAGGTTCATAACCTCAATTACTTGTTGCCCTAAAAGGTCCCAGGTGACCTACAAAGTGTTGCAACCAACTAAGCCTTCAACCTTCAATGTTGAAAGACTTGTGTTTTGATTAAGTGTAAACAATGGAAACCTTGGTTCTCCAACTTAGATTCCACCACTTCACTTGTTACTTAGTTAATTAGTTAGTCTATCCCTAAGTTACCAAAACAACTTTCAAGTAAACAAAGTGAACAAACTACACAAGTCTTCAAACGCTATCCATGTTTGAAATGCACACGTCTAGTTTACTCACTTGGTTGTCTTGGTGAATTATTAGATCTTAATTTTTCATATTCATGACCAACCGAAATCATCAATTAAATTGATGATTTTTTGCTTTGGGGAATCCATATAATGAGGTTAAATGGATGTAATTCATCCTACCTCTTTCCGTGACCATTACATGGTACTCTATGATACATACGACGATTACACGAACTATATAGCTATAATATATATCCAACCCGAATCATAACAGTAACCAAACTCATGGTTGAATGTTATGTATTATGGTGAATATTATCTTGGATTAACATTCCTCATACCTGGACTTCTAATGGACGAGATAGTGCCCATGAAAAACACATAAAAATGGTGTCCAATTTGGGTATTTTAACAAGATAACTTTTATGTAATGTTATACTAAGTTACAATTCCGCATACGAATTCCTATCCAAATTTGTCATACTTACACGTCTTGTTTATCCTTCAAGGCTAACTCTCAAACACATTAACTCACTTACGTGGAACTTCTACGCAAACCGTGAGTATACATGACCCTTTTTATTTCTAATGAACGTTGTTGGGAAATAAATCAAATATATTTAGCCTCAGTCACAAAAGGACCATCAATGGCATTTAAGGTTTGGACGTAGTCCATTACCTATTAGACAGGAGATCACAATGTCACAATTGTCATTGTCGCATTGACAATAATAGTAGCTCAAAGGCTTGTCACAATGGTTTAAAATATGGCACATAGGCCTGTCACAAAGGACATTAAGATATGGCACAAAAGGCCTGGTCACAAAGGACATTAAAATACGGCACAAAGGCCTTGTCACGAAGGACATAAAAATATGGCACAAAGGCCTTGTCACGAAGGGCATAAAAAGATATGGCACAAAGGCCTTGTCACGAAGGACATTAAAATATCTATAAGTCGCGATCTCAGTTGATCAAGGGGCATTAAGGCTTGAACATAGTTCACTACCTTTGGACAGGGAGTCATATACCACAACTGTCGTTGTCATAAAAGACGATATAATATGGCCCGTAGGCAAATCAATTGACATCACAAAAGGATGTTAAAATTATAATCATCGCACTGATGATATTAGTCATGATCGCACTGATCATATAGACTATGAGGCTTGGGCATAGCCCACCATCTTGGAGAGGGAACCATAAAGGTCACAACTGTCATCGTCAAATTTGACAATAAGTATAGCCCGTAGGAAAATCATCACTAAGGATGTTAAAATATAGCCCATAGGCACTTCGTCACTAAGGATGTTAATAATATGATCATCGTATTGATGATATTAGCCTTGATCTAACTTGATCATATAGGCTATAAGGCTTGGACGTAGTCCATCACCTTAACGGCTAGTGTGGTTCCTCAAGTCACACTACCAGGAGTATTAACATTACTTGAATGTTAACATAGAATAATTGTCTTAATGGTTAAACAATAAAGCCATAGTCGCAGTTGACCATAAAGGCTTGGAGGCTTGAACATAATCCACCACCTTTGGATAGAAAGGATATTCTTCCTTAACTATCATGATAGAAGGAGTATTCATCCTTAACTACCATTTAAAATTGCCAATTAATGTGGACTTGCCACTTGGCTGGTGTGAACCATTAAGAAGATCTTTTGGAATTATTTAGCGGATTGATAAAGTTCGAATTAAAATCGAGACGATCGTTTGAAAAGGATGTAATGAATACATATATAATAATAATTCTAAAATTTTTCCATTAAACGATAGGAAATTACAATATTTCAATTAAACAAAATTTTTCCAATATTTGCTATTCAAAAAGGGGTAGCGGCGCAGCTTGTTGCTCGTTTACCAACTATCTCAATGTAAATTCGCAACGTATATATTTTTTATTGAAATATAACGAAAAAGACAATTTAAAGAAAATATTTGCCTTAACCAGGACTTTGAAACACATTTAAACTAAATTGTCCACGCATGGACTAAAAAGGAAATATAAGTCTACGTAGGGACTAAAAGGAAATACATGTCCACGCAGGGACTAAACAAGAAAGATATGTCCACATAGGGACTATAAGAAACAAATGTCCACGCAGGGACTAAACAGAAGAGACATGTCCACGCAGGGACTTTTGGAAAATGAAATACAAATGAAAGAAGGATTCTTCAATGCCTCATTTTCTTCATTCCTGTTGTTCCTCTTCTTGTTTTACCACGTACGGCATCATCACTGAACCGTTCAGTGGTTTTTGTAAGTCCTCCCAATAAGGATCTGTTGTAGAAGTATAATCCGCAGATTCAATGGTTAATGAATAGTATGGATCACGAATTGGAGTTTGGCCAGTATAGTCCAAGTTTGGAATTCCAAAACTTAGAGGTAAGAAATAGGGATCATTACCATCCACTGATATTGACTTTGAATATGGAGCCTCAGGGACCACCGGTATGGACTCCACTGGTATAGACTTCGGAATCTGGTTTGTAGTTTCTAAAGGTTTGGTTTTGGGATAAGGCCCATAAAGATCTTTCCTCCAAACCGGTCGCACCCTTATCCTGGCCGTAGTGCGAAGCTTCATTTTCCCAAGCTTCGGACGAAGAGAATTTCCATTAACGGCTTCCTTGTTCGGCGTTATTTTCCTGAAATTCATAAAATCGAAAACAATGTATACTTAATAAGAATGATAGAATTCCTATGTCAAAGTCTAGACTCCAAAAGTCTAAGGAATATGCTACCGTGTCATTTGAGATTAAACACAAAAGGCTAGTGTTTAATTCACTCAAACGTTGGCTCTGATACGAACCTGTCACACCCCGAATTTCCAACACAATCCCGGTGGGCCCGGGTGGGGAGTATCGAGATGTAAGATTGGTATCGTCATAGTCAAACAATCACAGATAGCACAGTGGAAGTCTCGGAGTATAAAATATCATTACAAACGCAAGCGTCCAAATTTTCAAAAATAATTATACAGACTTGTTTATAATAAAATCCACAGGCGGATCATAATATGTACAAAAGGGAGAACATCATACTACTAGGCTTTATGCAAAGTCCTCTGCTAGCATTACCGAAACCTCCAGCCTATTTACGTACTTGTACCTGTAACTTTGCCTTTTGAAAATACGTCAGTTTACCCTGGTAAATACAATCAACCGACACATTTTGAAAATATTTCAAAATTGTTTTTATGTACGCAATGGTACATATAATTTTCATAAATAACTTGGGATAAACTATTTCTCATGTTATCAGTTTTAGAAGCTTGACAATACATATGGGGCCCGGAAACTATGCCGAGACATGATTAATCGACACACCACTTATTCCCATATTGGGAATGCCCTTATTGGGCAAAACCCGTATTGGGTTATAAAAATCATTTTAATATAGCATTAGCATCTGTCAGGTGTATGACTATACCCCACGCTTAGGTCGTGGCCACTAACATTTAAATGAGCCGAGGATATCCAGGACACGGTCGTATTAACCCCCAATGTTTAAGTCAAAGAAATATGAATTAAAACGGATTATTTAGATTCCTGACACATTGGTCTTCGATCCCATACTCGACCATACAGTAATAATATACCGTATTCCAAGCCCGTATTGGGAAAATAGGTTAAGAGTATTTACCTGAGCTAATACTTGTCTTAATATGCAAGGTTTATAAATAACTCAGTCGTTAATCAATTGACAAAGGTAGGTAGCAATTTACTAGAAGGCCCTAGTCTGGAATGATGGTATAAATAACCAATTAGAATGATAACGGGTCCTATTCAAGTCATAGACTTGGACTTATTAACTTAAAATATCGAAACGGTACGATACGCTTAAATAAGCGATGATCGGAATATAATGTAGTTTAAACCCAACAAGTACTAAGACTTGTATAATATGGGTAAACAAATAACATTCTTGAATTTGAAGTAAAAATGATAAGGTTTGACCCGTTTTGGAAAACTTACGAAAACTAGTTACATAAGCTTAACCGTAAGCGTATAAGTGATATCGGGTAACCAAATGAGTCATGAACAATTTCTATATGCCAATATACTTTAAATAAGTTGTAATATCAATAGGATATCAACTTATATGCCCATGTAGGTTTTAAAATCAAACTATGCCTCATAAGGGCGTTTTAGTCATTAAGCGACGTATTAAAGGAACTTGCATATAAACTGATGTTATGTATATGATCATTCTGTAAAAATATTATATTTATGATATAATATTAGTAAGTAATCAAATATATGTGAGTTTTATGATTTTAAGACCAAACTATGCATCGTAGGGGAATTTTGGTCATTTCACACATAGTTTGAGAACTTATTTGGAAATCTGAGTTATGAACATGTACCTACTGTGAAAACATTGTAAATAAGTTATAATATAAGTAGGTAACAGGTTTTAGTTGATAGTTATGGTTTAAAACCATACTATGCGCCAAAAGGGCGTTTCGGTCATAAAATACTGACATTTGCGATCTTTAGTCAAAACTCCGGTTATGAACTGATTTGATATCCCAAAATATGTTAAGTATGATATTATATAAGTAGGTGATGAGTTTGATATGATAAATTATGTTTAAAACCATTTTATGTGCCGAAAGGGCACTTTGGTCATTTTAAAACATAATTTACGATTCTTTTATGTAAACTCAATTTATGATCAGTTTAATAACATCAAAATATGTTAATTACATTACCATATTAGTAGGTAAACCATTTGCAAGTTCGTTATTGATTAAAATCTTATTTCTTATAAAAGGGCAATTTGGTAAAAGTTTGGCATGATAACGAGACTTGAACAAAAACTCAGAATACGATTATGATCATGTATTATAACCTCAGAGTGTTATGCTACATTAAATTATGATCATAATGCAACCTTAAATCAGTAAGTAACTAATCTAAATCAGGTCAGAATCGAAAGTCAAAGTAGAAGTCCAACTTCGCGACTTTCGTTGCGAACCGACGTTAAAACTGGAATTGACGAGCCGAACATGTTTACACATGTTCTAATAATTATTACCAACTTGTTTATGTGTCAAAACATATTTTATAAAATCTATAAACTCATATTACAACATTTATAAAATCTAACACGTTTGACTTTTTAAATATTAAAACTTTGACCCGTCAATTGACCTAGTAAACGTGATTTTCAGGAGGTGCCATTTTGAGGGATTAGCACCTACCTAATTACGATCAAGTAGCCATGTTCAACTCGAACAGTGCCTGGACCATAAAGGTCTAAACTGAAAGTCAGAGCATTTATCGAAAATGCTTGACATTTGGCTTTAAAAGCCTAATAAACGAAAATGTAACTGAAGGGAGCACTTACAAGTGATCCTCTAATGAAAATGAACTGATTAGGATGTTCCTATAGCTCAGGAACTTCCAAGAGAGAAAGATAGAAGGATTTCAAGATCTGGTGCAAGTTGGAAATGAATGTGTGCACCTATTTATACTTGTAGATCATGATTTTGATCATTATAATTGTTAAGGATCAGTGTAGGATCATTACACATGTCCCTAAACATGGCAAGATCAGTGTCACAGCCCATGGTTTCGAGTTGGAGGTATTATGGCATTTTGTGTGGGCTGCAAGAAATTCTGGTCGCTGGTCATCGGCTTACGGACCGTAAAGCCCTTGGCTTGCGGTCCGTAAAGGTCTTCGGCCAACAATTTAATTTTTGTAATTTGGCACATTAAGTCCCTAAACTACCATACTTATATAAAAGCATAAATAGCCCTTCATGGCCAATGTTTGGCACACCCGAGAGTATGACCGAACATCATCAAGATCCTGATTCGTTAAAGGGTCACTTGTAGGATTAAATTAACATTTTAATGCCTTTAGTCCTCCAAATATAAAAGGCTTGGATTTCTTCCAAGGCATGGATTTCCTTTTTCATGGCATATTTCCATCATTCATCATGTATGGCTTTCTTAACTGTTCTTGGCTCATCATTTGTGGTGATGGCCACTAATAAAGCTTTATGGGAAATAGAAAAATTTTCATATGAAACAAAATTGGAAAGAGGATGTACCATGGAGGAATCTTGGCTTAATATGGGCTTTATGGTGTCTACTGATGGGGGAAGTTTTACCTCATAATCCTTGAAGTGGGCTGGTTGATTTCTGTTTCTTTTGGGCATAGCAGGTTCAACCAAAGCGTCTTGGCCATCATTGGTGTCGATAACCTCAACACCATCCTCATTTGGCATGTGGTCATTAGTCGTTTTCCATTGAGGTAGTGGGCTGATAGTTTCATGATCTAAAATGATTTCAGGGCTAGTGGTTTCTTCTAGACCCTCGTTAATGGGGTCAGAGTTGTCCATATTTTGGGCTTCAGTTTCAGTTTGGTCTGCTTCACTTATGGATTCAAACATATCAATTTGTTGTAAGGCATCAACTTTGTGGAAAGGAAAAATGTTCTCAAGGAACATTACATCTCTACAAACAATCATTTTCTTATTTCAAAATCATAAATCTTGTATCCATTGGTTCCTAACAAATAACCTAAGAAAAGACCAGGCCTCCCCCTTTCTCTAGCTTATCTCCATTGGTATCTGTGTTCCAGTAGTATACTAGACAACCAAAGACCTTCATGAAATCATAATCTGTCCTTTCTTTGTATAGTATTTCATAAGGTGTTTTGTAGTCAATGACCTTGGAAAGGAGTCGATTAATTATATATGAGGTGGTCAAAATGCATTCACCCCAAAAATTATTAGGAAGATTGGCTTGAAATCTTAATGCTCAAGTGTCACACCCCAATATTTACAGCTCAGCCCGGTGGGGAGTATCGTGACGTAAGATTGGTATTGTCATAGTCAAACATACACAGCATAGCACAGCAGAAGTCTTGGAATATAAAAATATCATTACAACACAATTGTTTGAAAATACCGAAATGATAATTACATGCTAGCTTGTGATGTTAAATCCACAGGCGGATCATTATAAAATGTACAAAATGAAGTTTAGCAGACTTTAGGGCATCCTAAGGATTTGCAAGATCCTTTATTGACACCAAACAGCTCCCAGCCTATTTGCGTATAGTACCTGTCACTTAGTCTTTTGAAAATACGTCAGTTTACACTAGTAAATACAATTAACCGACTCATTTGAAAATGTTTACGAAAACTGGTTTAGATGCACGAGGCACGAAAATCTTTTATAACTTGGGACAATTATACTTATAATCTTGTATACATAATTACATGTTTGTCGTACATTTAGGGCCCGGGATAGAAGCCGAGACATGATTAACCGACACACCACTTATCCCTTTTCTGAAAACCCACAAAGGAGTTTATCAAAATTTATATCTTATTCCCTTTTTGGGGAATAGTAAACCATATTGCATCTAACAGGTGTATGCCTACACCTCGTGCTTAGGTCGTGGCCAATTGCAATTAAATGTGTCGAGGATATCCAGGACACGGTCGCATTAACCCCTAATGTTTATGTTATCAAACAAAACAGATTAACACAGGTTATGTAATTTATCAATCACAATCCGATTAAATGATTCCATACCCGACCAAGCGGTAATATTTTACTGTATCCCAAGCTCGTATAAGAGAAAATAAGTTAAAAGTATTTACCTGAGCTACTACTTGATTCACAGCAAAATTTATATAACACAACCGTATCCAATCTAACAAAATGCAGATAGCTTTTACCGGGATGCTCTAGTCTGGAATGATGGTAATATATAACTAATTTAGAATGCTAACGGGTCTTATTTAGGTCATAGACCTAGACCGGCTAACTTAAAGTATTAGAAATGGTACGATACGCTATATTAAGCGATGACCAGAATGGAATGTAATTTAGACCCTATAAGTATGAGGACTTGTATAATATGGGTAAACTAAATTCATTCTGGATTTTGAAGTAAAAATGATAAGGTTTAACTTGTTTCGGTAAACTTACGTAAACTGGTTACGTAAGTCTAACCGTACGCGTATATGCGATAACGAGTAACCGGATAAGTCATGAACAAGCTCCATATGCCAATGTACTTTAAACAAGTTATAATATCAGAAGGATATCAACTTGTATGCCTGTTAAGGTTTTAAAATCAAACTATGCCTTATAAGGGCGTTTTGGTCATTTTATGATATATAAAAGGAATTTGAGTACAATCTGATGTTAAGATCATGAACATTTTTTTGTAAATACTTTATTTATGAGATAATATTAGTAAGATATCAAACATATGTGTGTTTTATAGTTTAAAATCAAACTGCGCTCCGTAGGGGCATTTTGGTAATTTTACACATAGTTTTGAAGGCTAATTTGGGAATATGAGTTTATATCATATAGATACTGTTAAAAAAATATTTATAATAATTTATAAAGCCAGTAGGTAACAAGTCTTGATTGGTAGTTATGGTTTAACACCATACTACGCGCCGAAACGGCGTTAAAGTCGATAAATGACGATATTTGCGATATTTTAGGAAAACTGATGTTATTATCAGGTTTATATGACCAAAATATGTTAATTAATATAACATATCAGTAAATAAAAGGTTTTGTATGAAAATCATGCTTTTAAACCATTTTAGGTGCAAAAAGGGCATCATCGTCATTTAAGGACATAATTCAAGAACATATGCGAAAACTCAGTTTGTAAACTGAATGGGCATCCCAAATTATCCTAATTATGATATTACATCAGTAGACACTGAGTTTGGTGTGAAAAATTATGCTTAAAACCGATCTATGCGCCTAAAGGGCATTTTGGTCAATTTAAAGCATAAATTACGACATTTCACACAAACTCAGTTTATGATCAGGTTCGTAACATCGAAATATGTTAAACATGTTAACATATCAGTACCTAATTTATTTAAAAGCTTATTGGTGTATAAAACCTTATTTTTTCTAAAAAGGGCATAGTAGTCAAAGTACGGCATATTAACGGAACATATGCAAAAACTCAGATTTCTCGTATGATCGTGTAACATAACCTTATAGGGATATGCTACATTATATTACAATCATAACAATACCTAAAATCAGTAGCAAACTAATCTAATTCGGTTCATAATCGAAGGTCAATGCAGAAGTCAAACTTCGCGACTTTCCATTGCGAACCGACCCTAAAACTAGAATTGACGAGCCGAACATGTTTACACATGTTCTAATAATTATTACTAAGTTGTTTAAACTATAAAACGTATTTTAGAATACTTCTAAACTCATATCACAATTATTTCAAAAACTGACCCGTTGACTTTTAAAACAATATTATGTTGACTCGTCAATTGACCAAGCAAACGTGATTCTTAAGAGGTGCCCTTTTGAGGGATTAACACCTATATAATTACGATCACATAGCCACGTTCGTTGCGTACAATGGCTTGACCATTTAAGGTCTAACTAAAAGTCAAAGCGTTTATCTTAAACGCTTGACTTTTTGGCTTTAAAAGCCAACTAAAAGAACTAGTCACGAAAGGAATACTTACAAGTGGTCCTATGTGTGACACCCGGCCTTCACAGAGTGAACATAAGCTCCGTTAACTTATATATATTCACTTAGGCATTTCGTTTGAGTTCAGATGAACCAAGTGTCTCGAAAAGTTCACATACACTCACGACACAGTATTTTTGAGCAAATAGATATAACTTGTGTGAAATTCCCTACTGTGTGAAATGAGTATAAACTACTTGAATTTTTTTCTTCATGTTATGTGAATTACGTGACTTTACGTGATACATGATTTTATGTGCTATGTGTCTTACATGATCCGTTTTGTGAACTTTCGTGAAGCTATGTGTATTTACGTGTGATCATAAGGTTATTAGCGAATTTATAAATACGTATGTATTGTATCACTTAGCTTAAATTTCGAGGACAAAATTTCTGTGACATGGGGAGAATGTGACAACCCGTACTCTCGATCCCGATCATCGAGAGTATTTTTATTAATATTCAATTTCATTATTATATTATTATTTATATTATTATTGTTATATTTTTTTAGTATTGTTTACTAAAATAATAATAACACACACGAGAGATTTATTTATTTACGTATTAGTAACGATTATATTTTAGAATAATCAGGCCTGTCTGTTTAAGCGAAACATGTAAAGGTTTAATGGGTTCACACACTTGGGCTAGGCCCAAGCCCACTTAACCTAAACCTAAAACCCTACCCTTTATATTTATCCTAAACACCCCACCCCCTCTCATAATTTTGAAAACCCTAATCTCAAATATTTGTGCAGCCACACAAACACGCCCCATTTCTCTCTCTCTGAACTCCTATCATCGAAGGAGACCTCCGGCGGCACACCACACTCCTCTGAACCTCCTCCTCCGGTCGCACACTCAACCTTAACCTCCTGTTCTTCCTAAAACCCCTCCCACAACAGCAACCTGCAAACCAAATACCCTCACCTCCGATCAAAGCTGCTCGACGACAATGACACCTTTCTCGTAAACATACGCAGCCGCCTTTCTTCTACGACCAAGCTCCTTCTTCTCCGATCAAACTCCGACGATACTGTGCTCTCCGTTCAACCTCCGGTAGCTCGCGACACTCTGACTCGGAACTCCGTTTATCTCTTTTCTTAACGCATTCTTTTACGGCATCGGAACCAGGTTAGTACGCCGTCTTGTTTGTGTGCTTAATGATGATATGTACTGGTATAAATTGGACCTTTTGAATATTGTTTTAAACTATGACACATGATAAGCATGAATGAATGTTGGTAATGAAACCGTATGAATCTGTTAACATTTGATGCTTGATGTTGCTTGGTTCATATTGATGTACTGTTCATTAAAACTATGATGAAACAAAAGAAGTTGAGGATAGATGATTATACCTGAGTATATGTTAGGATGTAAACACTGTGTAAAGCTAAATGATGTTTAAATGTGATAGCTGGGTAAATAATAAAAATGATTATGTGAAGAACTGGGTTTTCTCTTTTGAATGTACAACTGTTCATGCTCTATGTACAACCTGGTCATGCACGATTGTAATATTGCTAGAAATGATGATAATGTATTAAGTGTGCAAGTGTAATGATCACAGAACATGAACATGGAAATAGAAACCGGGTGTGCGAAGATAGTTATATTAATGATAATAAATCTGTTTATGTGTAGTATTATGTGTGAAATAAAGGTTAAAATGAATCTCTGATTAACGAAGTTGTAAAGTTGTGCTTCAATGGAAACGCACAACTTAATATGCATAGAATACAACCTGGCCATGCATGTTGGTAATAGTGTTAAAATGATTCTTGATGATGATTATATGTCTTAATGCAATGAAAGGGTAGTAGGATAAATGCTTGTTTAGCTCTGATTAAAAATTGATGCTTTGTAAACTGGGTTTTTGTTTGAAATTTTGTTACTATATTTTCATGGTGTTACCAGCTTTTATGCGCCAGGTACAACTGTTTTATGCATGCCTTCATATCTAGGAGATGACAAGAGTCATGTGATTGGTTGAAAAAAAAAGGGGAGTTTGTCCTATCTGATTGATCTTAGTATATGGGTAATGTTAGATGTTTGTGGAATGTACAAGTGTGCAAGCTTAGCGTACAACTTACCTTAGAATTCTATGAAATAAATCATGTATGTTGCATGGTCCCACCTCATTTGCAAGATTGAAATTTAAATACACAGTCCATGTAATATTTATGATTTATTATGTTTTATCCAATCGCACAATATTGGGTCCCGCTTTATTTTGAAATATGGAATTCATCACACAATTCATTTGAGTCGCACAACTTTTGAGTGGAATCGCACAAGTGTGCATTGATCGCACAAGTAATTTATGTTGGGCCTTTCTTAAAATATACAAACTGACTTTTATTTTTGGCCTCACTGGTCTTGGGCTCGATCTAATAGGCCACACAAATTGTATGCCGCACACATTTAATATATGTCGCACACTCGTATGACCGCACACTTGTCAATGGACCGCACACCCCCGTGTGGGTCGCACACTTGACAAGTGGGCCGCACATTAAACATACATTGGGCCTTATTCTAGTGGGCCGCACACTAGAAAAGCCCAAACCTTTTATAGGCCACACACAACTCACTGTTCCATGTCATTTCGTGTTAATTGATTTATAAATGGATTATTTATGGTTAAGTGTTATACGATAACTGTTACTTGTACAATACTTGATGAATACGTGTTAGATACGTGTAGGATTATACGTGACACTACTTGCACACGAACCTAATGAATATTAATAACCATAATAGGATATGGTTGGCCAACGTAACACAAGTAAATTATCTGCCGAGCAAACCAAGGTGAGTTCATACACTAAAAGCATGCGTCCCAGGGAGGGACACGAACAAACTGCCATCTTTAAAGATTACTTTCAATTAATATTTCCGGGGGAAGATGCAAACGGGTACTTTTAAAATACTATCTCCGGGGGAGATACGTTTGGATATTATTTATAAATCACAACTAGCAAAACTAAACGAATCTCTATCACATTAAGTCCCTGCTTACAGTACCGATTAATCGTCGGGGGCGAACGGGTTATTAGTTGATAGCGCTATTAGGTTTGACAACCTCACACCGTGACCAGGGGAGATCGGGCGTGAACTAGTATACCTTGCATCTTGGTCAATGACGATAGACATTGACCTGGGGCACAAAATCTTCTCGTCAACAGTTTCGGTAACGCCAGTTTAGTAGCTTTCATATGGGGTAGCTCCCCATGACGTGATTATAAATGCTTTATCTAAACAACTTACGTTTTCGAAAAGTTAAAACTGGACAACTCGTGAACTCGCCAACATTATGTTGATACCCTACTGCATGCTTTGCAGGTTGCTCGATACAGTTTCGGACGGACATTGCAATCGGCTGGAGTGCGTGGTTTGTAAGTTCATAACTAATAAACATGTGGTTTTAAATTACGATATGTATTCTTTTCCTTTCCTCTGCAACTTAAACTATGTTTTGAAAAATTTAAAATTGGTCGCTAATTATTCCATTTCTTATAATAATAACCAAACGGTTCAGAATAATTAGTGGCTGGATCCTGGTCAGTCGCACGCATCGCGGTGGTACTCCGCATGTGGAATTTGAGGGTGTGACAGATTGGTATCAGAGCAATTGGTTATAGTGAACTAGGTTTTAAATATAAAATATTTTGGTGTGGGAAATAAAATATTTTTATATGGAAACCAGACTATAACCGTTCCTTAATGAAAACCACAACGACACCACACTCCGGATTGCAAGGTTCGTCAGATTCAGGTACTCACATGGTAATTATAGTCATCAGCATTTACTTGTGCACACATCTATGTGTAAATGTGTATGTATATATGTAGCATATGTGCGTAAATACGTAGCTGTATAGTTGGTATTCAGTACTGTGAATCATACGAAAACTACGTAAACTTGATATGCGCTAAGAAGGAGTGAATTCTCCTAACCTCGATTCGAAGCCACGACACACTAAGGGCAAGAAACCAGTTATTCCAGGTCCTCGTCCACATGTTTTCAGATGTTACCCTTGGATTAGAGCGAATCGACGCGGTGAACGTCCACTCGATAGACCTACCCAGGAAAGGCCTGCTACGAAGCACATATAGAAGTTACGAGAACGAATCGACGAAGGGGAGCCACCCCTATATCATGGGATATTAGAAGGAACGACGACGTCATTCGCATCCTTTTTACTTACGTATTTCTTTTCCCGACTTAAGTGGTGAGACTCATTCCCTCATCCGACTGATCACCTGGGTTCTTGAAGCGTTCTAGTAAGTCTACACTTTTCGGGTTTCTGTTTGAACGTCTCGAACGCGAAAAGCATGCGTGGTGTATGCTTCCCATTGTAGTGCCAGCAATCGTATCACCTTTCCATCGACCACGAAGTTATTTCCCCTAATCCCTCGTTACATGGTAAATTCTTGTTATGATTGATAGACCAATGTGACACCTCTATTCGGCAAGCGACGTTCTTCATTTTAACCTTATGCAACTCGTGTACGACCAGCTATGCCCTCAACAACAGGTAAACCCCTACTACGGATTCTTAAACGCCTACGCATCGATTGCGACTACCCTTTCTGCATGTTTCCACATCCAGTCGCGATAGACTTCTTGAATCTGATGATCCTCATCCTAACAACATTCTCCGTGAAGTTTCGTTTGGAAGAGTTACTCACTACGAACGTTGCTCGAGGAGCAATGAGCCATGAATATCACCGATATGATGATGTCATAAGCACTGTCTTGGAACTCGGTACGACCAATATAGATTCCCAGTCACGGCATTCGAATTTACCCTACCTTGACAGATTTGCCACTTATTTCTCCGCCGACATTCGAATCTACTCCATGGAGCACCTACGACACAAAGCGCATTACGCTAAGTTTTCAATCATGTACACAATCTCTCATGGCTTAAACTCGAAAGAGTATCACTAAGCATTAGAAAGATACTCAGGGATTCGCAATTCCAATGATTAAAAGATGTACTATGAGGTACTCCTATTCTACCCTATCCTGTTCGGGGCATTGATGAAATTACTGCTTGCTGCAGTACGCCCATTCAAGTACTCGAAGCACTAGCTGAAGCGACGCAAGGATAGTCATTGCCTACGTAACTCGACAACGCAAGGTCGTGAGGAAACTACCCTACTCACGGTCTAGAATTGGGAACGGTAGCCTTCATACTCGAAAAAGAGAAAAACCTTTTAGCCAAGTCCATGCGGGGCATGGGTAAATAACTTAAACTCAAAGATGGCATTGGTTGAGTAGTGATGTAATCACCTGACTAAAACTGAACGTTTCCTCATGGTTAAGGAAACCGACAAGTTTTCAAATCTTGCAAACATCTACTTGAAGGAAGTAGCTGCTAGGCGCAGGGCGCCCGACTCCCATTGTCTCTAGACACGACTTACGTTTCACGTCAGATTTGTGGCAAGGCATTCACAAATCCTTCGGCTCACGATCATGCATGAGCATTACTTAACACCCACGAACGAATGGTCGAACTAAACAAACTCCTGAAGACATGCTGCAGGCACGTGCTACCGATTTTATCCACGATTGGAAACAACACCTACCTCATTTACAGTACTGATGGAACTCAACCTTATGAGAAACAACCGTACCCTAGTATGGGTCACTTAGGACGTGTAAACATTATTAAGAATGTCTTGGTGATTGCTTGCATACTATGCCAGTTCGCTTCGTCGTCGCAAAACTTTTGATACGGCACACACCCTAAAGTTAGTTAACAACTTTTTACTAAAAACAAGTGTCCATGGTTTGGGACAACACATTATTTCCCCGGTTTGGGAAAATACATACGGTACCCTAGCTTAGGACTACACGCATGTTCTTGGAATAGTACACATTCCCGAGTGTTGGGAACCATTACTATCCCTGGATTGGGACGGCTTTATATTTCGAGGACGGAAAGACCAGGTGATGCGTACGTATCCCCAGTCGTTTGAGAACGAACTTCCAGCATCGTTTTTAAAATCACGATATTTAAATTTTCGGGATGAAAATTCTTTCAACTAGGGGATGATGTGACACCCAGCCTTCACAGAGTGAACATAAGCTCCATTAACTCTGTTAACTTATATATATTCACTTAGGCATTTCGTTTGAGTTCAGATGAACCAAGTGTCTCGAAAAGTTCACATACACTCACGACACAGTATTTTTGAGCAAATAGATATAACTTGTGTGAAATTCCCTACTGTGTGAAATGAGTATAAACTACTTGAATTTTTTTCATCATGTTATGCGAATTACGTGACTTTACGTGATACATGATTTTATGTGCTATGTGTCTTACATGATCCGTTTTGTGAACTTTCGTGAAGCTATGTGTATTTACGTGTGATCATAAGGTTATTAGCGAATTTATAAATACGTATGTATTGTATGACTTAGCTTAAATTTCGAGGACGAAATTTCTGTGACATGGGGAGAATGTGACAACCCGTACTCTCGATCCCGATCATCGAGAGTATTTTTATTAATATTCAATTTCATTATTATATTATTATTTATATTATTATTGTTATATTTTTTTAGTATTGTTTACTAAAATAATAATAACACACACGAGAGATTTATTTATTTACGTATTAGTAACGATTATATTTTAGAATAATCAGGCCTGTCTGTTTAAGCGAAACATGTAAAGGTTTAATGGGTTCACACACTTGGGCTAGGCCTAAGCCCACTTAACCTAAACCTAAAACCCTACCCTTTATATTTATCCTAAACACCCCACCCCCTCTCATAATTTTGAAAACCCTAATCTCAAATATTTGTGCAGCCACACAAACACGCCTCATTTCTCTCTCTCTGAACTCCGATCATCGAAGGAGACCTCCGGCGGCACACCACACTCCTCTGAACCTCCTCCTCCGGTCGCACACTCAACCTTAACCTCCTGTTCTTCCTAAAACCCCTCCCACAACAGCAACCTGCAAACCAAATACCCTCACCTCCGATCAAAGCTGCTCGACGACAATGACACCTTTCTCGTAAACATACGCAGCCGCCTTTCTTCTACGACCAAGCTCCTTCTTCTCCGATCAAACTCCGACGATACTGTGCCCTCCGTTCAACCTCCGGTAGCTCGCGACGCTCTGACTCGGAACTCCGTTTATCTCTTTTCTTAACGCATTCTTTTACGGCATCGGAACCAGGTTAGTACGCCGTCTTGTTTGTGTGCTTAATGATGATATGTACTGGTTTAAATTGGACCTTTTGAATATTGTTTTAAACTATGACACATGATAAGCATGAATGAATGTTGGTAATGAAACCGTATAAATCTGTTAACATTTGATGCTTGATGTTGCTTGGTTCATATTGATGTACTGTTCATTAAAACTATGATGAAACAAAAGAAGTTGAGGATAGATGATTATACCTGAGTATATGTTAGGATGTAAACACTGTGTAAAGCTGAATGATGTTTAAATGTGATAATTGGCTAAATAATAAAAATGATTATGTGAAGAACTGGGTTTTCTCTTTTGAATGTACAACTGTTCATGCTCTATGTACAACCTGGTCATGCACGATTGTAATATTGCTAGAAATGATGATAATGTATTAAGTGTGCAAGTGTAATGATCACGGAACATGAACATGGAAATAGAAACCGGGTGTGCGAAGATAGTTATATTAATGATAATAAATCTGTTTATGTGTAGTATTATGTGTGAAATAAAGGTTAAAATGAATCTCTGATTAACGAAGTTGTAAAGTTGTGCTTCAATGGAAACGCACAACTTAATATGCATAGAATACAACCTGGCCATGCATGTTGGTAATAGTGTTAAAATGATTCTTGATGATGATTATATGTGTTAATGCAATGAAAGGGTAGTAGGATAAATGCTTGTTTAGCTCTGATTAAAAATTAATGCTTTGTAAACTGGGTTTTTGTTTGAAATTTTGTTACTATATTTTCATGGTGTTACCAGCTTTTATGCGCCAGGTACAACTGTTTTATGCATGCCTTCATATCTAGGAGATGACAAGAGTCATGTGATTGGTTGAAAAAAAAAAGGGGAGTTTGTCCTATCTGATTGATCTTAGTATATGGGTAATGTTAGATGTTTGTGGAATGTACAAGTGTGCAAGCTTAGCGTACAACTTACCTTAGAATTCTATGAAATAAATCATGTATGTTGCATGGTCCCACCTCATTTGCAAGATTGAAATTTAAATACACAGTCCATGTAATATTTCTGATTTATTATGTTTTATCCAATCGCACAATATTGGGTCCCGCTTTATTTTGAAATATGGAATTCATCACACAATTCATTTGAGTCGCACAACTTTTGAGTGGAATCGCACAAGTGTGCATTGATCGCACAAGTAATTTATTTTGGGCCTTTCTTAAAATATACAAACTGACTTTTATTTTGGGCCTCACTGGTCTTGGGCTCGATCTAATAGGCCACACAAATTGTATGCCGCACACATTTAATATATGTCACACACTCGTATGACTGCACACTTGTCAATGGACCGCACACCCCCATATGGGTCGCACACTTGACAAGTGGGCCGCACATTAAACATACATTGGGCCTTATTCTAGTGGGCCGCACACTAGAAAAGCCCAAACCTTTTATAGGCCACACACAACTCACTGTTCCATGTCATTTCGTGTTAATTGATTTATAAATGGATTATTTATGGTTAAGTGTTATACGATAACTGTTACTTGTACAATACTTGATGAATACGTGTTAGATACGTGTAGGATTATACGTGACACTACTTGCACACGAACCTAATGAATATTAATAACCATAATAGGGTATGGTTGGCCAACGTAACACAAGTAAATTATCTGCCGAGCAAACCAAGGTGAGTTCATACACTAAAAGCATGCGTCCCAGGGAGGGACATGAACAAACTGCCATCTTTAAAGATTACTTTCAATTAATATTTCCGGGGGAAGATGCAAACGGGTACTTTTAAAATACTATCTCCGGGGGAGATACGTTTGGATATTATTTATAAATCATAACTAGCAAAACTAAACGAATCTCTATCACATTAAGTCCCTGCTTACAGTACCGATTAATCGCCGGGGGCGAACGGGTTATTAGTTGATAGCGCTATTAGGTTTGACAACCTCACAACGTGACCGGGGGAGATCGGGCGTGAACTAGTATACCTTGCATCTTGGTCAATGACGATAGACATTGACATGGGGCACAAAATCTTCTCGTCAACAGTTTCGGTAACGCCAGTTTAGTAGCTTTCATATGGGGTAGCTCCCCACGACGTGATTATAAATGCTTTATCTAAACAACTTACGTTTTCGAAAAGTTAAAACTGGACAACTCGTGAACTCGCCAACATTATGTTGATACCCTACTGCATGCTTTGCAGGTTGCTCGATACAGTTTCGGACGGACATTGCAATCGACTGGAGTGCGTGGTTTGTAAGTTCATAACTAATAAACATGTGGTTTTAAATTACGATATGTATTCTTTTCCTTTCCGCTGCAACTTAAACTATGTTTTGAAAAATTTAAAATTGGTCGCTAATTATTCCATTTCTTATAATAATAACCAAACGGTTCAGAATAATTAGTGGCTGGATCCTGGTCAGTCGCACGCCTCGCGGTGGTACTCCGCATGTGGAATTTGAGGGTGTGACACTATGGACTGAAGAATACTCAATGGGTGCTCCCAATAAGCTCAGGAACTCCCAATGTGAGAAGATAAGAGATTTAGAGGAATTGAGCAAGTTTTCAAATGGCATGAACACCCTTATATAGTTTTTGAGAGTTCTTCAGATCATGCTAGGTGTTTAGAGGTTGAATCTGATGATGACAAGTGCCCTAATACGTGTTACAAATAGGTAACAAGCCCATAGATTCGATTTGGAGGTTTTAACTTGCTTGGAGTAGGGAACAAGGGAAATTTCTTAGCTGGCAGGTCACATACGGACCGTAAGGTCTATGTATACGATCCGTAAGGACCCTGGTCAGCCAAATAAAGTTTGATATGTTGTCATGTTTAGCCCCTGTACTTCCAAACTCTCACGTATCGTTGTTTTTATGATAAAAAAATCTATCCTAGGAGAATATTAGGCACACCCAAGAGTATAACCAAGCATCATAAACTTCTCGGTTTGTTAAAAGGTCTCTCAGAAATATAAATTTATGCGTTGACGCTTTTAACCCCTTAATTTGCGGACTTGCACGTATTATCGCGAAATGGCATAAAAGCCTTACATGGCCAATATTAGGCATTCCTGAGCGTATGAATGAACATTACGACACTCCAGTTCGCTTAAATGGTCACTCAAACATGCAGTTTTAGACGTTGACGCTTTTTGCCCCTATAACGCACAAACTTGCGCGTATTATCGTTTTATCACCTCAAAGCCCTATGTAACCCATATTGGGCATTCCCGAAAGTATTATCAAAAATCATGATGCTTCAAGTTTGTTAAAAGGTCACTCAGAGGTAAGAATTATCATGTTGACACTTTTAACCCTTTTAACGCACAAACTTGTGCGTATTGTCGTTTATCGACATTAAAGCCCTAAATGGCCAATATTATGTATTCCCAAGAATACGATTAAATATCATAATGCTCTGGGTTCGTTAAAAGGTCACTCAGAGGTATAATTAAACATGTTGACGCTTTTAACCCTTCGCCGCGTAAACTTTCAATTAATTACGCAAACGGTTTCGCTTATCCAACAAGTGGCTTAATTTGAGAATATGAATACCGTGTAAGGTTATTCAGAGGCTTAGTTTAAGCATGTTGACACTTCCAGTCCTTCCTCATTCAAAGTTTTTTATTTTTCACAAAATTAGTCCCTAACAACCAACGTTTGACTTCATTAGGGTTTAGTACACGTGTCAACACATTATTGGACATGATTTTTATGAGGTGTTACATCCTCACCCCCTTAAAAGAAATCTCAACCTTGATATTTGCTCAAAAGATAGGAGTACTTTCTGTCGTATAATGGACTTAACCTCCACAACATATTAGGGGCCTCTACGACCATCCCAATTGATCTATACAACAGGTACATGCTTTCTTTAGGAGCTTCTTAACCTGTCAATCCTTAATCGATACGGGTTTCTCAATAACTCATAAGTTCTCATTAATCTGCATATCATTATGTCATAATGCTATTGACTTAACGGCTAGACATATCCTGAAATCACAAGTGTGGAACACATTGTGAATACCATCAAGTTCCTTAGGTAAGTTTTAGCTTATAGGTTACCGATGTTGACATATCCTGATTTTCTCGAATGGTTCTATATATTTAGAGTTTAACTTACCCGTTACATCAAAATGCAGCACACCTTTCTAGGGTGGTACTTTCTATTGAATCTTGTTCCTTATTGAGAACTTAAGAGGCTTGCGACTCTCATCAAAATTGATTTTCTGCCGATTACTGGCAGCTTTCAGACGATCATGGATTCGTATGATCTTATCCATTGTCTCCAAGGTAAATTTCAGGTCCTGATAATTCGTCTTACCAAACTTCTGTCCAAAAAACGGACGTTTGTCATTCTTTCTATACAAGGCCTCCAAAGGAACAACCATGATACTTATATAATAACTATTAGTCATAGGAGAACTTAATTAGGGTGAGACAGTCATTCCAATTACTACTTTAATCATTCTTAAGGAATAGCTAACCTCATGGTTAGTCGAACAAATCAACGATCCTGGGCAGCTTATAGCGATTCTCAATCGTTACCTAGTTAGGGTTGCGGTAATCAATGCATAAGCACATTGAGCCGTCTTTCTTAAATAATAATACCGGAGCTCTCAGAATAATAAGCTAGGCTTCATGAACCTTTTTCCTTAAAGCTCATTTGATTGGGATCTTAGTTCCTCTATTTCCGCTGCCGTTAACCTATATGGAGCTTCTACCATAGATACAGCCCTAGGTGGGATGTTTATCCTAACTCCACTTGCCTCTCAGGTGGTAAACATGGTAGTTCTTTAGAGAAGAAAATCCATATAAACAGACATGACATAGATGCTTTAAATCTCAAGCTTTAGTTCATCTATCGTCACACGTGCCACATAAATGACACATTTTCTTTACGAATGCATGGATGCCTTAAGTAGTGACACTTATTTGGACCATTCTATACCGAATATCTTTTTTGAATACCATTTGCTGACTTTAGTACAATATGACCATTGGGATATCTCAGTGGTTCCATGCATTAAACCTCCATACTGATCAGGCATGGAAGCAAACTATGGGACACACTAAGATACACCAACCTTCATATGGCATTTTTATCAATACAGTTTGGCATCGCATTTGATAGAAATCAATGAAATAATAAAATAAAATAACATATATTGTCGTACTCTATCTTGGAGAAAGAGTACTCTAGATTTTATGAAAGAGGATTTTTTTTTTCGACAAGAATAGAAGAAATGGTTACTATGTTTTTCTTCGGTAAGTTTTACCTTATACTTAATATCTGGAGTTCTTATGGGGAGTTTTGGAAGTTTGCTAAGCTTATGATCTATGAAAGACTTATTAGTACCTTAATCAAAACAGAACTCTTAGCAATAATATCATCGATTTATGATAAGGGATATACCTGGTGTCATTATTGATATGAACTGCCTCTGGCATTCATCATGAGAGTTTAGGCGCTTCCATTCTTAGTCTCTCTATACTTAACTATATCTTCATTGACAATTTTAGGGCAGTTAGTCCTGATGTTGCCTTTTTTGCCACAGCAGAAACCGACTGCATTCTTTATGTTTCTACATTCATAGGACTGGTGACCAGTTCTTTTGCAGATGCCGCATTGCTTTAGCCTTTGCTCTTTTCGACACTGTCCCCGGTGCCTTTGTCACAGGTCTTGCATACAGGCTTTTTACTGGACTTTTGATAGTTCTTATTGAGTCCGGACTTGTCTTTTTTCTTAGATTTCTAGGAGTTACCCTCTTCTCTTTTCCTTTTTCCGTCAATATCAGTTTTGACTGACTTACTTCTTAACTCGTCTAGTGTGAGTGGTTGAGATTTATCCATAGTGGATCTATAAGAAGCAGGCTTTGAAGTCTTAACATGCCCTTTTATCTTTGGTGCTAAACCACCAATATATTGTGCATTACGCTTAGATTCTGGGTTAACCGAATAGGGTTCTATCCTAGACAATGAATTAAAATTGGTAACATACCACCGACTGTCTAGATTTTTCATGGTGAGAGTCAGAAAATCTGATTCCACATTTCCCATTTCATGTCGCAGACAGTAGGTTTTTCTGATAAGGTCCATAAACTTGGACCATCCATATTGTATAGGGGTATCTTTCCTGTGGACTTTATTAATGTCTTCCACCAACTAAGGGCATCGCCCTTGAATGACTGCAATACATACTTCACAGTGTCTTCCTTAGCACAACCACTGATATTCACGATGGTTTCCATTTCATCCAACCATTTCCTGCAGTCAATGGCTCCTTTTTCGCCATTGAAGTCTCTTGGCTTGCAAGAGACAAAGTACTCGTAAGTACATCCTTTAGAGGAACGAGGCTCCTCATTATATATCATCTTATTTGGTTCATTCTTCGCATTCGAAGCATGAACAAAGCTCCTCTCATGTGCAAAGGAGTGTGGGTTTAAATGGGATTTGGAGCAAGTAGCATGGGGATCTTTGAACTTTTTCATGACCTTTCTCATAGCTTTTCCAACAGCTACGTCGTTCACAGCTTGGAGATTAACTTCATTAACATTGAGATTCACATTTGTTGCATCATTACCATTTGTCGCATCATTAGTATCGCCATTGTTGTTTGTCTGATCCGAGTTTGCCATACTCGATGCTTGGTACTAAACATTAAATTAAACAATTGCTTAGTTGCATTACAATGGCTAGTCATCATCCTGATGACCTAACATACATTAGCCATGGTATCATTAAACCATATAGGCTAGTAGGTTGTGAACATTCCTAATGAATGTTATTTGAATGTGTATCAATTACATTTAGCCTAGCTCACAACCATCAATGGCATTTAGGGTTTGGACCAAGTCCATTACCTTTTTGACAGGGGATCAAGATGTCACAACTGTCTTTGTCATATAGACGATTTTAGATAGCTCTAAGGCTCACCACAAGGACTTTTTAAAATATGGAACATAAGTCCGTCATGAAGGACGTATAAATGTAGCACACAGGCATGTCACGAAGGGCATATAAGTATGGCACAAGAGGCCTTGCCACAAGGACATTTAAATATATATAAGTCATAATCTTATTTGATCAGGGACTTTAAGGTTTGAACATAGTTCTTCACCTTTGGGCAGAGAGTCATAGACTACATCTGTCATTGCTTTGAAATACGATTTATTTTGGCATATAAGCAAATCAACGAACATCACCAATGGATGTTTATATATATATATATATAATTATTGAAATTGAAGATATTAGTCGTGATCTTATCGATCTTATAGACTATAAGGCTTGGGCATTGCCCATTGCCTTGGACAGTGAACCATAACGGTCACAATTGTCAATTTCACTAATGGACAATGTAATATATAGCCCATAGGTGAAACATCACTAAAGGATGTTAAATAATGTGATCATCGTATTAGATGATATTAGTCATGATCATATTGATCGTTTAGACTATGAGGTTTGGACATAGTCCAGCATTTTTAAACAGGGGGTCGTAGACCACAAATATCGTTGTCTTATTGGACAACAAGTTTAGCCCATGGGCACTTCATCACTAACGGATGTTTATATTATGATTATCGCATTGATGATACTTACCATGATCAAATTCGATCATATAGGCTTTAAGGCTTGGACGTAGTCCAAATACCTTGATGGCTAGTGTGGTTTCTCAAGTCACACTACCAAGAGTGTTAACATGTTCTTGGATGTTAACAAAGATTAATTGTGTTAAGAGGGTTTTACCATCATAGCCATGTCCGTATTGACATATTGGCTAGGTTATACTATTAAGAAAATCTTTTGAAATTATTTAGCAGATCGATAAAGTTCGAATAAAATCGAGACAATTGTTTGATAAAGGATGAAATGAATACCTATATAAAATTTTCAAAGCTTCCCATAAATCATTAGGAAATTTACAACAGTGCCTCAATCAGGACTTTTAGTATCTTATTTGTCCACGGAGGACTAAAAGGAAAATATAAGTTCGTATAAGGACTATAAGATATTATAAGTTCATATAGGGATTATATTGAAACAATTTGCCCACGAAGGGACTATAAAGAAATGTCATGTCTACAAAGGGTCTATAATGAAGTAACATGTCCACTAAGGGACTATAATGAAATCTCATGTCCATGAAGGGAATATTTCGAAATAGCTTATCCATAAAGAGATTTTAATGAAATAACACATCCATGAAAGGACTGTATTGAAATATCACGCCCACAAATGGGACTTTGCTGAACAGATGTCCTCACAGGGACTATACAGAAGAATATAGGTCCTTATAAAAACTTTGAAGCAATACTAGTCCACGCGGGGATGGAAAGGAAAAACATAAGTCCATATAGGGACTATAAGATATGTCAACATTGGGACTATAGTGAAACAATATGTCCTTGAAAGGACTATGATGAAATATTATATTCGTCAGGGGACTTTAATGAAATAACGTATCTACAAAAGGATTTTAATGAAATAACATGTCCATGTAAGGACTATAATGGAGAATAACATCCACGAAAGGACTATTTCGAAGTACGATGCCCATGAAGGGAATATTATTGAAATATAATGTCCTCAAAGGGACTATATTGAAGTATAATGTCCTCGAAGGGACTGTATTGAAGTATAATGTCCTTGAAGGGGATATATTGCAATATAACGACCTTAAAGGGACTACGACAGACAACGTCTATATAGGGTCTTATCAAAAGAGGTAGGTTTTCAAGGACTATGATGAAATAATATGTCCACAAAGGACTACAATAATCAAATGCCCATACAGGGACTTAAAGAAAAATGAAATATAATGGAAGAAGGGTCTTCTAATGCCTTCCTTGCTTCATTCCGAAGGTTTCTCTTCCGTGTTTACCATAAGTGATAGTGACACTGATGATCTCAGTGAATAAAGTAAATATTCCAATCAGGATCCGTCGTAGAAGTAGAATTCAAGGATTCTATGGTTAAGGAAATTTTAAATTGGATCATGGATTGGAGTTTGACAAGCATAGCCCAAGTTCGGAATTCCAAAACTTGGAAATAAGAAATGGGGATCACTAGTATCCATTGGTATCATCTTCAATACGGGAGCCTCAGGGACCTCCTAGTATGGACTCCATTGGTACAGACTTCAAATTTTGAGCTGGGTTTGGTTTTGAGAATAGGTTAAAAGTTTCAATAGGTTTGGTATCAAGAATAGGTCCATAAGGTCTTTCCTCCAATCCGGTCGCACGCTTACCCTAGCCGTGGTACGAAGCTTGGAATTTCTTGGCTTCGGACATGGAGAATTTCCATCAACGGCTTCTTTTCTTGGCGACATATTCAAAACACATAAAATCGAAAACTATGTTTACTTAATAGGGATGAGAGAATTCCTATGTTAAGTCTAGACTCGGAAGGTCTAAGGAATATGCTACTATGTCATTTGAGATTAAACACCAAAGGCTAGTGTTTAATTCACTCAAACGTTGGCTCTGATACCAACCTGTCACACCCAGATATTTACAGCTCAGCCCGGTGGGGAGTATCGCGATGTAAGATTGGTATTGTCATAGTCAAACATACACAGAATAGCACAACGGAAGTCTTGGAATATAAAAATATCATTACAACCCAATTGTCTGAAAACACCGAAATGATAATTACATACGAGCTTGTGATGTTAAATCCACAGGCGGATCATTATAAAATGTAAAAAATGAAGTGTAGCAGACTTTAGGGCATCCTAAGGATTTGCAAGATCCTTTAATGACACCAAGCAGCTCCCGGCCTATTTACGTATAGTACCTGTCACTTAGTCTTTTGAAAATACATTAAGTTTACACTGGTAAATACAATTAACCGACTCATTTAAAATGTTTACGAAAATTGGTTTAGATGCACGAGGCACGAATATCTTTTATAACTTGAGAAAATTATACTTATAATCTTGTATACAGAATTACATGTTTGTCGTATATTTAGGGCCCGATATAGAAGCCGAGACATGATTAACCGACACACCACTTATCCCTTTTCGGGAAACCCACAAAGGAGTTTATCAAAACTTATATCTTATTCCCTTTTTGGGGAATAGTAAACCATATCGCATCTGACAGGTCTATGCCTACACCCCATGCTTAGGTCGTGGCCATTTGCAATTAAATGAGCCGAGGATATCCAGGACACGGTCGCATTAACCCTTAATGTTTATGTTATCAAACAAAACGGATTAAAACGGGTTATGCAATTTATCAATCACAATCTGATTAAATGATTCCATACCCGACCAAGCGGTAATATTTTACCGTATCCCAATCCTGTATAATGGAAAATAAGTTAAAAGTATTTACCTGAGCTACTACTTGATTCACAGCAAAATTTATATAACTCAGCCGTATCCAATCTAACTAAATGCAGATAGCTTTTACCGGAAGCCTCTAGTATGGAATGATGGTAATATATAACCAATTTATAATGCTAACGGCTCTTATTTAGGTCATATACCTAGACCGGCTAACTTAAAGTATTAGAAACGGTACGATACGCTAGATTAAGCGATGACCAGAATGGAATGTAATTTAGACCCAACAAATATGAAGACTTGTATAATATGGGCAAACTAAATTCATTCTAGATTTTGAAGTAAAAACGATAAGGTTTAACTTGTTTCGGTAAACTTACGTAAGCTGGTTATGTAAGTCTAACCGTCTGCATATAAGCGATAAAGAGTAACCGGATAAGTCATGAACAAGTTCCATATGCCAAAATACTTTAAACAAGTTATATTATCAGTAGGATATCAACTTGTATGCCCGTTAAGGTTCTAAAATCAAACTATGCCTCATAAGGGCGTTTTGGTCATTTTATGACATATAAAAGGAATTTGAGTACAATCTGATGTTATGATCATGAGGATATTAAACATATGTGTGTTTTATAGTTTAAAACCAAACTGCGCTCCGTAGGGGCAATTTGGTAATTTCACACATAGTTTTGAAGGCTAATTTGGGAATCTGAGTTTATATCATATACCTACTATTAAAAAAATATTTTAAATAATTTATAAAGTCAGTAGGTAACAAGTCTTGATTGGTAGTTATGGTTTAACACCATACTACACGCCGAAACGGCGTTAAAGTCGCTAAATGACGATATTTGCGATCTTTTAGGAAAACTGATGTTATCATCAGGTTTATATGACCAAAATATGTTAATTAGTATAATATATCAGTAAATAAAACGTTTTGAATGAAAATCATGCTTTTAAACCATTTTAGGTGCAAAAAGGGCATTATCGTCATTTAAGGACATAATTCAAGAACGTATGCGAAAACTCAGTTTGTAAACTGAATGGACATCCCAAATTATCCTAATTATGATATTACATCAGTAGACAATGAGTTTGGTATGAAAAATTATGCTTAAAACCGATCTATGCGCCTAAAGGGCATTTTGGTCATTTAAAGCATAAATTACGACATTTCACGCAAACTCAGTTTATAATGAGGTTCGTAACATCTAAATATGCTAAACATGTTAACATATCAGTACCTAAGTTGTTTAAAATCTTATTGGTGTCTAAAACCTTATTTTTGCTAAAAAGGGCACAATAGTCAAAGTACGGCATATTAACGGAACATATGCAAAAAATCAGATTTCTCGTATGATCGTGTAACATAACCTTATAGGGTTATGCTACATTATATTACGATCATAAAGAAACCAAAAATCAGTAGCAAACTAATCTAATTCGGTTCATAATCGAAAGTCAATGCAGAAGTCAAACTTCGTGACTTTTGGTTGCGAACCGACCCTAAAACTGGAATTGACAAGCCGAACATGTTTACACATGTTCTAATAATTATTACCAAGTCGTTTAAATGATAAAACATATTTTAGAATACTTCTAAACTCATATCGCAATTATTTCAAAAACTGGCCTGTTGACTTTTAAAATAATATTATGTTGATTAGTCAATTGACCAAGCAAATGTGAGTCTTAGGAGGTGCCCTTTTGAGGAATTAACACCTACCTAATTACGATCACGTAGCCACGTTCTTTGTGAACAGTGGCTTGACCATTTAAGGTCTAACTAAAAGTCAAAGCCTTTATCAAAAACGCTTGACTTTTCGGCTTTAAAAGCCAGCTAAAAGAATTAGTCACGAAAGGAACACTTACAAGTGGTCCTATGGACTGAAGAATACTCAATGGGTGCTCCCAATAAGCTCAGGAACTCCCAATATGAGAAAATAGGAGATTTAGAGGAATTGAGCAAGTTTTCAAATGGCATGAACACCCTTATATAGTTTTTGAGAGTTATTAAGATCATGCCAGGTGTTTAGAGGTTGAATCTGATGATGACAAGTGCCCTAATACGTGTTACAAACAGGCAACAAGCCCATAGATTCGATTTGGAGGTTTTAACTTGCTTCGAGTGGGGAACAAGGGAAATTTCGTAGCTGGCGCTTCACATACGGACCATAAGGGTCTATGTATACTATAAAAACCCTCCTATAATATTTATAACACCCCGTATACGTAAAATGGCCCTAAATACATTTAGTTTTATAAAAATTAAATAAAAATAAATTTCAACGGTCTCTGGCGGGCCGCGACAGAGCTAATAAAGGTTGTCGCTGGGCGCTAGCACCCACTAGGCCGCTCCCTGAGCCACCACGTGTCCCCACTCGTGTCGAAGCTAACTGGTGACTGGTCAAAGCTAGGGCCTACCCTGCCTAGCTTGCGGGGCGCGAAGACCCCTTTGTTTTTATTTGCGGGCCGCGAGAAACCGTTGATCAGGCACTATAAATGGATGCCATCGGCATTCAGTCCAAACCGCTCACAATTCTCTCTCTCTCTCAAATTTTGTAGTAAAAGTAATTTCTGGGTATAATACCCACTAAAATAGCGAAGCTCTGCCTCGTTGTAAGTATTATAACCCCCGGTTACGTATTAGATAAGATGCCCGATTGATCTAGTGCTCCGTAACGTCTGCTGAGGCTCTGCCTGACGTAGTCGTTGGAGTTCTGTCTCGGGGAGGGTATAACTAATGTAAAATTTGGGTTATTATACTAACACATGTGTATTGTTTAATTAATAGATTATAACCAGGAAGTCATAAAGGAAATACCTAAAGTAACAATGTGAGTAATCTCCTATTTGTGAAACCTTTTTAAACTGTTTTTAGAAAACCTCAATTGTTTTAAATTATATTTAACAGTGATTGAATATTTGTGATTCTACAATTATCGTCGGTATGTTGGGGTTTTGTATACAAAATTTGTTACTACGCTGTGAGTAGTAACATGACCACAAGTCGGGTTGACAGTACTGTGGGTGGTAATTAAAGTAGATGTAAACAAATGTAATTGCTGGATTTCCCTCAATACTGTACAATGATAAAACCTGTTTTGATTAAATTGGGATTCACTCGCCAGTATTTCTTGCTGATAACATATTTTTAAACGCATTCCAGTTAACAAAATATGAAAGCCAAATAGAAACGAGCTGGACAGTACTGAAGGCTTGGAAAAGTGGCTATAAAAGTTACCTAAAAAAAGATGATGTTTTTATTCAATAAAATAGGGTTTACTCTATAAACATGTTTGTAATGGAAACTTGGGAATTTCCCATGTATTTATTATTATAAAAATGTGGTATTTTACTCTGATAAAATATTTCCTAACTATGGTCCTGATGTAAATTCCGCAGCCAAATTGATAAACACCGATACCACTGATACTGGTTCGCGGCCGCCCATTCCCAAGTGATTAGGGGCCGAGGGTTGCGACAGAGAGTGGTATCAGAGCTATAGCCACTGATTTCAGCCACATAAGTGTTCTCGCTGACACCAAAATTTTATTTATTATGTTAGGAAATAATCCACGTAATTATGTGCATATCTGTATATTGTTGTTTTGTGTTATTTGACAATTTGTTAGTTTACAGTATGAGCGATCAAGGATCATCGGATGCCTATCGTCAATTGTCTAGTTCTCCTAGAGATGAAGGAAATTCTTCCCAGCCTACCCCCTTAGGGTATTCAGCTGACACAGAGGAAGGGATTTTCATATTCAAAGCGCAATCCGAATAGCCATTCCCTACCAAAAAGAGAGGATGGTCCAGTCGGAGAGCTCACGAGCGTAGGAAAAGAATTAGGAACTTACAGCAACAGAGAGCTTTAACATCTGCAAATAGGGAGATGAATGCCCAGACTCAGGATATAATCAATAGACGATTAGCAAATTTCCACATACTAGCTACCACTGCCGCAGACCCGAACTTAGAACAAATCATAGCACCACAACCACTACCATTGTTCCCAACTCAACCCATGGAAATAGAACCTAACCCAGGAGACCAGATTCCATTACCTACTTTCGACCCAACCGAAATCCCTAGAGTCCCAGCACCCTATCCTCCAGATTATGACCCATGGTTTGACGACCACATGGATTACTTAGAACTTCACCCACAAGAGGAGCCCATGCCAAACCTAGTAACACCTTACCCAAACCTTGACCCTCTAGATCCATACTGGGATAACGACCAATATATCAGGGAAATCTGAGAAAACCCATACCCATACGAAGAACCAATGCCACAGTACCCTGACCCGATACCAGCACCCGCACCACCTATGAGCACTGAAAACGTGCAAGAACTTCGCACCTTTGGTGAGGAGTTATTAGATGAAAGTGAAAAGATAAGACAAATAAGGGAGAGGCTCGTTTGGAAATACGACGAGTGTAACATGCAATACTGGATGAACCCCTATCAATAATATATATATATATGTGTGTGTGTGTGTAAGTGGAAAAAAATCAACTAAAATCCAATACTTACTGATGCATACTAGTATTGTATTTTAAATTCCAGTTACCGTTTGTAATAGATATAGATATCTATAAAATAGAGTAAATGTCGCAATGCACGACGAATTTTGATCAATGTGTTGTTGTATGATTATTAGCATTAAAAATTGTTTTGTGATATTAATACTTGGTAAATGTTTATAATCCAGATGGACAACGAAGTGAATCAAGAAAACCAGAATAACGATAATAACGGCAACCAGATAGATAATAGTGCCATCTAACACATAGTGGCACAAGAGATTATAGATGCTATGCCATAAATTATCAAAACGGTTAAGGAAGCAGAAAATAATAAAAGTAATAATGGAAGTAAGTGACCACCAACTGAACCCAGTCACAGTGTAAACAATGGACCGTTACTTCAATTGCCTATTCCGAAAAGAAGAAGAACCATGTCTTATGGTTGTCCTTATAAAGAATTCTGGTCTTGTAAACCAATAGAATTCTCGGGCAACGAAAGAGCCATTGCAGCTCTATGCTGGATAGAAAAAACTGAGGCGGACTTAAAAATAAGCAAGTGTGCAGAGGAAGACAAAATCATGTTTGCATCCAATCTTTTTAAGAATACTGCTTTAGAATGGTGGAACACTATTCTCCAGTCTAGGGGAAGTGACAGAGTCTACAATATGGAATGGACTGAGTTTAAGACTATGGTTGAAAGGAAATTCTGTCCACCCAATGAAAAAGAACAGATTGCTAATAAGTTCTTAAACCTTAGAATGACTGGAATAGACTGTAAGGGTTACACTACTGTATTCTTCAAATATGCTAAAAGAGTGCCAACCCTAGCTTCACCAGAACCAGTGTTAATCTCCTGTTACATCTGGGGATTAATCATTGAGATTAGACACGTTGTCAAGGCAGCTAGACCACAAACTATAGAAGAAGCTGTAGAACTAGCGAATACCTTGACTGGTGAACTAGTATGAACCCAAGAAGAAAACCAAAGGAAGAACCTAGCCCAAAAGCTTACTCAGTAATTTCACTACGGTAATTCCAACCGTGGGAGAAATGTAGGTTCTACTTCTGCACCTTACTGTAAGGCATGCAAGAAGAAGCATTCAGGAAGATGCTCCACATACTGCAATTTCTGCAAGATACCAGGACATAAGGAAGAAGACTGTAGGAAGAAACCTAGTAATGGAGTATGCTTCAATTGTGGAGAAAAGGGACATATCAAGCCGAATTGTCCAAAACTAGCTCTAGCCATGAACAACAAGACTACTAAGAATGCTAGGGCATTTGTTCTGACAGCCGAAGAAGCAAAGATGATTCCGGACGTGATTGCCGGTACATTTTTAGTTAATGATGTTTTTGCTAAAGTATTATTTGACTCTGGTCGAACCAAAGTTTTATTAATACTTCATTTTGCAAACTTCTCAATCAACCATTAACTAAACTTCAACAAGAATGTCTAGTAGAGACAGCAAATGAAGAATCCATTAAGATTACTGAAATCTTGCAGGGAGCAAGAATAGAAATTTTTAACCATAATTTTATTACTAATCTTTACCTAATGAATCTGGCTGGATTTGATATTGTATTAGGAATGGATTTGTTGGTAGCCAATAAAACCAGTATTCTATGTGATCAAAAGTCAATCCAAGTAAATTCACCAAAGGGTGAAAACATCACAATTAAAGGAGATACGCCCTCTAGATCCACGAAATTCATCTCTTTGATGAAAACAACCAGTTGTGCAAGAAAAGGATCATTAGTGTACATGATTTCCATAATCATTAACACTAAATGAAAAGAATTGAAAGATATTCCCATAGTATCTCAATTCTCAGATGTTTTCCCAAAAGAATTACAAGGACTACCACCAGATAGAGAAGTTGAATTCAGAATTCATCTGCTACCAAGAACAGCACCGATTGCCAAGGCACCTTACCGTTTGGCACCAGCAGAGATGTAAGAGCTGAAGAAACAGCTGGATGAACTTTTGGAGAAAGGATTCATACAGCCCAGTTCATCGCCATGGGGAGCACCGATCTTGTTTGTTAACAAGAAAGACGGGTCAATGCGTATGTGCATTGATTACTGAGAATTAAACAAAGTCACGATTAAAAATCAGTACCCATTACCGAGAATCGATTATCTGTTTGATCAATTGCAAGGAGCTCGATTCTTTTCAAAAATCGACCTACGTTCAGGATATCATCAATTAAAGGTACAGGAAGAGGACATTCCTAAGACCGCTTTTAGAACAAGGTATGGTCATTATGAATTTACCGCCATGCCCTTTGGTTTAACCAATGCCCCAGCTGCATTTATGGACATGTTGAACAGAATATGTAAGCCATATCTGGATAAATTCATAATTGTCTTTATAGATGATATTCTCATTTACTCTAAAAGTAAAGAGGAACATGCAGCGCATCTGCATGCACTCCTAAATTTTCTGAGAAAATAAAAGCTTTATGCTAAATTTTCAAAATGCGAATTTTGGTTAGAAGAAGTATAATTTCTTGGACATTTAGTTAATCAAGAAGGAATTCATGTGGATCCCACAAAGATTGAGGCAATTACTAAGTGGAATGTCCCTGAATCACCAACGGAGGTGAGAAGTTTTCTAGGACTAGCCAGTTATTATAGACGGTTTATCCGAGATTTTTATAGAATAGTCACTCTCTTAACAAAACTAACCTGTAAGTCTGTTAAATTTGAATGGGGACCAAAACAAGAAGAAGCCTTTAGAATTCTTAAGCAAAGATTAACCAACGCACCCATACTAGCGTTACCAGAAGGAACTGAAAACTTTGTAGTCTATTGTGACGCTTCTAAGTTAGGTTATGGATGTGTGTTGATGCAACGTGAAACGGTTATAGCCTATGCCTCTAGACAACTTAAAAATCATGAGGAGAATAATTCAACCCATGATTTAGAGTTAGGAGCCATAATTTTTTCCCTGAAAATTTGGAGACATTACCTTTATGGTAGTAAGTTTACCATTTTCACCGATCATAAGAGTTTAAAATATGTTTTTGGGCAACAGGAGTTAAATATGAGACAGAGACGCTGGATGGAAATTCTTTGCGATTATCCAGTATCATGCAGGAAAAGCTAACGTAGTAATTGATGCTTTACGTCGAAAGTATCATGAAAAACCAAGATGAGTACGTTCTCTTAAGTTAAATCTGCAGATAGATTTAAATGAACAAATTAGAGAAGTACAAGAATCAGTAATCAAGGATGATACTGAAAAATTGAATGGAATGATTAAAGAATTAAAACAAGGAACAAATGGAATTTGGAGATTCCATAAGAAAATGATTTGGATACCCAAACAAGGAAACCTACGCCACCAAATATTAGAAGAAGCTCATAAGTCTAAGTATACGATACATCCTGGAAGTGATAAGATGTATTAAGACTTAAGAAAGAATTTCTGTTGGATAGTAATGAAAAAGGATATAGCAGCGTATGTTGCCAAGTGTCTAACTTGTTCACATGTCAAAGTTGAACATCAGAAACCCTCAGGTTTATTACAGCAATTAGAAATGCCCTTATGGAAATGGGAATTGATAACAATAGACTTTGTTACCAAATTACCAAAGACACGAAAAGATAATGATACAATCTGGGGGATTGTAGATAGGTTAAACAAGTCTGCTCATTTCCTACCGATGAAGGAAACTTTCAGTATAGAACCGTTACCCAAGTTATATGTAAATGAAATAGTTTCATTACATGGAATTCCTTTATCTATTGTGTTTGACAGAGATAGCCGTTTTACTTCTCATTTTTAGACTAGTTTCCAAAAAGCAATGGGAACCAAGTTAAAACTAAGCACCGCTTATCATTCTCAAACGGATGGACAAAGTGAAAGGACAATTCAAACAATGGAAGATATGCTTAGAGCTTGTGTAATTGATTTCGGAGGAAATTTGGATGATCATTTACCATTAACAGAATTTTCCTATAACAACAGCTCTCATACCAGTATCAATGCTGCACCATTTGAAGCACTTTATGGACGAAAGTGCCGAACTCTAGTCTGTTGGGCAGAAATTAGAGAAAAACAATTGTCTGAACCTGAGATAGTACAAGAAACAACGGACAAGATTATTCAAGTAAAGGAAAGGCTAAAAGCAGCACGCGATCGCCAAAGGAGCTATGTTGATAACATGCAAAAGCCGTTGGAATTTCACGTAAGAGATAAGGTATTGTTAAAAGTTTCTCCTTGGAATGGAGTAGTCAGATTCATCAAAAGGGGAAAGCAGAGCCCTAGGTATGTTGGATCTTTTGAGATTATTAGAAGAATAGGACTAGTAGCTTACCAGCTCCAACTGCCAGATGAAATGGCAGGAATACATGATGTATTTCATGTATGTAATCTCAAAAGGTGCTTAGCCGATGAATCATTAGTGGTACCTCTTTAGGACATAGAGGTAAATGAAAAAATTAAGTTTGTAGAAAAGCCTCTACAGATTGAAGACAGAAAAGTTAAGAATCTCAAACACAAGAGATTAGTTCTAGTCAAAGTAAGATGGGATTCCAAGAGAGGACCAGAATACACTTAGGAGCTTGAATCGGAGATACAGAAGAAATATCCACACCTATTTCAGTACACCTCAAGGACGAGTTCTAAAACAAGGTGGGGAGGATATAACAACCCTCCTAAAATATTTATAACACCCCTATACGTCATAAAATACACCCCGTATATGTAGGATCGGGGAATCAATCTAAATGAGTCGATCAGAAGAGATCTAGATCAAATCAGAGGCGGAATTCAGTGATTTGATCTTCATTCAGCTTGATATGCACTTAGAAGTAGATTAAATGTCGAGTGTATTGATATAATACTGATTACAGATCGTTTGACAGTTTGGCAGAGCTTCGCTACCGGAATCACACACGTTACAAATGACAACCCAAGACCTCCTATATATAGGGAAGGTCAGGTCGCACCAACAGTCTCACACGACCTGGTCCAGGTCGCACGACCTGGCCAGGTCACACCAAACTGTCAGTTCGCACGAACTGGCTTGTTCCGACCTGTTTCCCGTTTTTCTCGAACTACGCGTCTTGGTCTATCTATCTTATTACAAGACTCGATACAAGACGAAGTCAACAGACATATGCACCAACAAACTCCCCCTTGGATGTTGACGAGTCTTTAGTGTATTGAGTCTTCAGTCTTGATCAGTCTTCTCGTTCTGTCCAAAGTATCTTTCTCTGTAAGCATCCTCGTCAATCTCTCTCTTCTTCTATCAAAATCTCAACCTGGCTCTATTCTCTCTAATTCTTTTAATCAGGTCTCTTGATTCCTTAAGCTTCACAACTTCAGACTTCCCCTTGAATGCAACTGGGATCGCAGTCTGGAATCTTCTATCAACAGGCTTTCACATGTTCAGTAACGTCTCCTGGCTCTCCGTAGCAACAGAATCAGAAACCTGGCTCTAATCTGCATACGAAAAATCCTCAGAAGTCGAAACCTAGCTCTTTCAAAGCTTTTTACCTGCACATACTCTACCCAAAAGTAAATTTCACAATTTTTAAAATTTAACAAATTTAGAAACCACTTGTAAGTATCATTCAACATCATCAATAATTATATCAAGTTCAAATTAATGACCTTGATTAACTAACAGTGAAAGCATCCTCAAAAACATCACTTGTAACATTTCTCAAATTATCTCAAACTTTAACTTTCATTTCAAACACACTCTCCCAACCCACTGTTGTTCATCATGTTCAGCACTTGGAATTTTGAAAATTAGCTTTCCAACATCAGTTGTCAAAAATAAAATGAAACAAAATCTTTTTGATTTTTCAAATTTTTTATGCTAAAACACACTAATGAAGAGCAGTAAAGAAATATTTACAGACATTATTTTTGTGAGTTTGTGTAAGAGTATCATATCAGTTTTTGACAAATCACTAGCACCGTTGGACTTTAAACACTTTAAGTTCTAAACGATTCACTTAGATTGTCAGTATACGGATCCACTTAAATTTTCACACAAAGTTCAACGGTTTTGAGACACGGATTTAGTGTTTTAAGGACTTAAACTTATTCGCGTGTACCACCTCAGAATATACTCCCGTATCCAGACTCCTATATTCAGTCTTACAGGTGAATGTACACTAATGATATCTTTAAACGGGTAATGCGAGACCATGAGAGCTCAGGTTAGAACTTCTATTCAGACAAAGAGATGTTGGCTCGTATTTCGGTGTGTCCCGTTTGGGGATCTTTTCTTCAACGGCACATGATTAGCATTTTTCAATGTTTCATCATTTTTTATGCTGAGGGTGAGCTTTATGATTAAAGCAGTGCAAAGTATTATACGAGAACTAGGCTATTGCTCCCGCAAAATCAGAAGTCCTGTTATAATACCCCAGATATCATCACGCACAAAGACCTAGTATGTCAGAACTAGAAAGCCCTTCAAACAAGATTTCAGGGGTTACCTATATATCCGAGAGATGTTCCCCACGAGATAAGTAATTATTTGATATTCAGGTTTATATCTCGAAAACAATCTACTAAGCGTGTAAAAACCAACTGGCAAATCATTAGTGAGACCGTTTATCACATTTTAACTTTCCATTTCTTTAGCGTACTGTGATTGTCTACTGATGTACTATCATTTCCTCTTTTTCACAACAAAACTCATTTTGATTTTTAGATTTTTTTTGGCTTTTAGATTTTATCATGTTTTTGGATTTTTCAAATTTTCAAAATTTCTAAAATTTTTTACTCCCCCTAAAATAAAAAATATGTTTCAATTTTTGATTTCCCGGGAAAATTTGAAAATAAACGCATTAAACTGTACAAATAAAAAAACTGATATGAATTGCTTCAATTCTCCATCCACTTGGCTTAAACAATCAGAACTCCCCCTGACAACAAACTATTTTCCCATTATGATTTCAAAACACTTAAGTTTGTTTTAACCAAAATGATTTTTCCGGAAAATTAGTTTTGTTGATTTAACACATCATGGGGTTTCATCACATTGTTCTATCAACCACTTGTAAGAAATAACACTTTTAGGTTTTTCACAAAAACATTTTTCAAGAATGATGTCGATTCATGCTCCACGATTACCAACTTGGAAGCTCCGGCAAGTCAGGATTTTAAGTTAAAGAGATTCACCCAAGTCTGACGGTCCTTGGGTGATTCCGAGTCATCATCACTCGGTTTCTTTCCTTTCTTCTTCTTTTCATAGAATTCCTTTACCCCTTTGACCTTCCCGTCAACCATTTTTCTAAAAATATTTAGAACTTTAGGGTTAAATGCTTTTTCAACATCAAATTCTTTCTTTTCAGAAAAGAATTGATTTGAAATCTCAACTTGGCCAATTTTTTGTTTTAAGTTTTCGTTTGAAAATGGTGGAAAATTTGCATCATCCATTGTCATAACAGAATTATCACTTTTTAACTCAACTTGTGGCTCCTCTGACTTTGACAAGTCAGATTCATCGGCAGAAAGTGTCTCTGAATTCTTAACAACCCACTTGTGGTTATTCAAATTTGCTCTTCGTTTATAAAACCTTTTAGAACACTCACCAACTTCATATGTTGAATTTTTGAATATTTTAAATTTTTTAGTTGGTGGTTCATTTTCAACCAACTTTTCTTTCAATTTTTCAGAGACTCCCTGTTTTATTTGGGTTGCCTTTGGACAATTCCATGCAATGTGACCAATTTTTTTGCATTGGTAACAGGTTCTTGTCTCATTTTACTGAGCAACATCATTCTTCACTCCCTCTTGCTTCTTAGCAAGGAAATCTTTGTTCGTATGCTTTCTGAACAAATTCTCTTTTTCTTCTTCAGAAAATGTTCCTGAAACAAATTTAGTTTTTGGTTTATAAGTTTTTTCATTTTTATAATTTTCTGGTGGAATAAAACATAATCCTTTCTTTTTGAAATTACTGTTATGGTTTGGTTTCTTTCGATAACCCGAACCAGAACTGTAACCCTTTTTCTTGTTCAATCTTTGTTGAACTCTTGAAGTGTATTTTTTAGGTTTTTCAGTAAGATTTACATCTTTTATTTCAAAAATATTAGTTTTTGTTAATTTGAAAACCTTGTTAATCATTTCAGTTTTAACACCTCTTATTGGAAATTCTTCCTCAGAATATAATTTGTCAGAATCATTCAAAGTATATGCTACTTTGAATGTTTCCTCATTCAAATATTTTTTGATATCAGAAAATCATTATTGTAAACCCTTTTACCTGATGATTTCGAACTGTCAACTGATGAAGTTGAACTTTCAGATTCAGACTTTAACTCTGACTCTTCATCCTTATCCAACACCTGATCGACCACTTTCTTTATTAACACCGACTCATGATCAGTGTTAGATGTTGTGAAAGTGACATCGATGTTATCTGGCAATCCATCTGAAGGTTCAAATTCCCACTTTAAATTGGTTGCCTTTTTTACTCTTTCTGAATTAGGATTTCATGGAGAATATCCTTCTTCAAGCGGAGGTGGACACTTTGTATAATTGGTACTATGTTTCTTACCAGTATCCTTTACTTCAGGTTTCTCCTCTTCAAACGCTTTCATGCATTCTACTATAGGATAAATCCTGTCAATCACGTAAGAAGCACGTGAATAACTTTTCAATAACCTGTTTACCCTCTCAGTTTCTATCCTCTGAGTTTCCAATTTTTGTTCCAGTTCAACACATTTCTCAATGTAACTATTGATGATTTTCTGCTTCGTCATGAACACTCCAATGAGTGTCTTCATAGCTATCTCTTATTCATTGCTTGATTTGTTATATTGATTCATAGCTTTGTTTAAAACATCATAAGATTCTTTCAGTCTGTTCATGTTATGAATCAATTTGTTGTTGTGCCTTTTCACAGTATCACAATTTTCACACTTCTCAGGCATCTTTTCAGTATCAGTTTCCTTCTCAACCTTGATAGCTGGATTTTCTTTAACCTGCTTCTTTACTGCTCGAACATTTTTCTCAGGTTTGACTTTATCTTCAACAGTTGCTGCCTTATGATTCTTCTTTTTCGCAGCTTGTCTTTCTTTGATCTCTTCCATTTTTCCTGCAAAATACAAATTATACCTACCAGGTGAAAATTCTCTTTTATAATATTCAAGTTTTTGAATTTCTTTACTATCATCATCACTCTCTTCATCTGATGAGTGATCAAAGATTGGTGCTTTTTCTGAAGCCTCTTCTTTTGAAACTGATTCTTCTTCTTTCTCTTTCGGACTGTATTGCTGAGATTCGTAATAAGCATACGTAATTTCTTCTTCAGCAGTTGAATCTTCAAAAATTTGAGCAACAAATGCTTTAGAATTTGAAGGTCTATTTGGATCATAATCATCCCAATTGAAACCTTCTGGAATTCCCTCATCATCTTGATGAACTAGATAAGCTTTCTTTGATGGCTCTTCGATCTCCTTCCTAGCATGTGAAGTTTGTGGTTGTTGAGAAATTTGATGATAGATCGCTTTTCGATGATAATCATTGTTGCCGAACGGATTTTGAGCTCCACTTGCTTCGCGGTTTGTGCATTCTCGCTTAAAATGCCCTTTCTCCCTGCAACGAAAACAAGTAACTTTAGATTTATCAAAACCTAAAGGTGAAGTTCCAGCATCACGGAAATCATCTCTTCCAGTGATCTGTTTAAACTTCTCAGCTCTTCTCAACACACTAGCCATACACCACTTTATATCCATTAGTTCCATCTCTTCTGCATCAATCTGATCATAATCCTCTTTGGTCAACATTGGATTACCAATCCTTCCGGCTACCAAACTTTCATACGACTCTAATACGGTCACCAATAAAGACATATGACCTTTGGCAACCTCTTCCGAGAAATTCTGACCATTTTGAAGATGTAATGCAATGTTGCATTGTATAACCTGTCCATTACCGTTGTATGAACTTTGCGGTTTAGAATTGGTTGCTGACTAATTTGGAACAAATGATGGATATGAAGAGAATCCAGTATTGTTGTTTGATCATTGAGATGACCCTCCAGAAGAACTTTTTGCGTTAAATGCAGTTTCGATCTTTGGTGCAATGTTGGTTTTATCAATAGTACTTCCTTTGTAGTACAAACCAATATCCTATTCACCATTAGAATTCTTCATTTTCTCCATCTTCTGTTGTTCCATCTCTTGAACTTCGAGTTTTTCAATAAACTTGCTCAGCGATAGATTCGTAAATTCACCATTATTCTTCAAGATCATAAGATATGTGCCCCAAACATCTTGTGGTAATGCATCGGCCAACTTTTCAACCCATTCTTCTCTATCTTTCTTGATATCCAATCGCCTCATGTTAACCACCAAGTTGCAATATCTTTCTATAATCATTTTGGTGTTTTCAGTTTTTAATCCACGAAATAGATCAAATTCTTTCTTCAAAAGCGATTTTTTGTTCTTGATCATGTCTAAGCTTCCAACAAACTTCATTTTTAGTGCTTTCCACATTGAGTGTGCACTTCCATTGTGTTGCAATAAAATCAAGATGTCTTCCTTAATAGCTTGTTGCAATATACTAATCATCATCTTTTCACTTTTGTATTTCTTTTTCTCTTGGTCATCTAAATCTTTAATCGCAACAATCTCTCCGTCTTCATCAATCGGTCTAACATATCGTTCTTGTAGGATCGTATTCTGACCCGAATGAGTCTATCAGAGGAGTTTTGGTCAATTACAGGTGCGGAAAACAAGTAATCAACGTAGAAACAGCTAGATCTTCACTTAAATCACCTTTCTGATTGATATAACAACGTTTACAGCCAAATCTCACACCGGCAGCACTTCGGTATGGATAACAAGGACACCTTAACTGATTTCGCTCATGCAACATATATATAGGGCAGGGGATTTCGCTCATATGGACAGGATGTCCATATAAGCGAAACCTGTTATATTCATAAAAGCGAAACCCCTCCTAAATGCCCTATGAGCGAAACCTCAACACTAGACACAATATACTTCCTATTTTCTCATAAAACACGCCCTAATCTAACATTCTAAGACTAAGACTCGATACAAGACGAAGTCGACAGATGTAGTGCACCAACAGACTCCCCCTCAGATGTTGACGAGTCGACTATCGAGTCACGACAGTGCTGTATCTTCACGTCTTGATCTTCAGTCTTGATCTGTCTCTAGGCATCACTCTCTCAATCTATTCTCGCAGGTCTTCAGACTCCCCCTTGCGATATGCTGGCATTTCTTCAGTTCATCAGCATCATCAGCTTTAGGATCGTTGTCTGGCATGTTGAAATCACAGAGTCTTCAAGAATCGGAACCTGTCTCTTTATCATCAGGTTCAAGATCGAAACCTGGCTACACCTGCACATTCTTAACCCAGAAGTAAATTTCACAAATTTAACATTTGACAAATTTATCAATGCAGATCCTTTATCAAATTAAACCAGAATGATTTATCAATGATAAATTCTGATGAACCATTTGCAAAAATTAATCATTTTTCTTTTCAAAACACATTCTCCCAAATCATTTGTTCATCATGTCTAGCACTTGGAATTTTGAAAATCAGCTTTCCAATACCAGTTGTCGAAAATCTTTTTGACTTTTACAAAAATTTATGCTAAAACACACTGAAAATCTTTTTGGATTTTGAAATAAAGAAATATGTAATACAGTAAAGAAATATTTACAAACAATATTTTTGTGAGTTCGTGTAAGAGGATCATATCAGTTTTTGACAAGTCACAAGTACCGTTGAGCTTAGTTACACATTAAGAATTAAACAATTCACTTAGATTGCCGATATACTGATCCACTTAAATTCTCACACAAATTTCAACTGATTCAGGATATGAGTTAGGTATTTTAAGAACTTAACTCATTCATGTGTCCCACCTCTTGAATATACTCCCGTATCCAGATCCCAATATTCAGTCTTACAGGTGAGTATACCACAGATGATATCTGTCAGGGGTTAAATTGCGAGGGCCGTGAGAGCTCAGGTCGATCTTTCGATACGCAGAGAGATGACGCCTTCGACTTTTGGTGGGTCCCCTTTAGAGGATCTTTTGAATTACAATAGCAATGACTATCAATTTTATTGTTTCATCAAATTGCTGAGGGCGGCGCTATGTTTCAAGCAAGCAGAAAGTATTCTCCGGGGACTAGGCCATTGCTTCCGCAAAATCAGAAGTCCCGAGATAATACCCCAGATATCACTGAGCATAAAGACCTAGTATCTCAGAAAGAGGGACCTTTCAAACGAGATTTCAGGGGTTACCTATATATCCAAGTAGTGTTCCCCACGAAATAAGCAAGTTTGAATTTATGTTTATATCCCGAAAAAGTTTAGTAAATGTATGAAAACCTATCGGCATATCATCAGTGAGACTGTTTAACGCTATTTAAACATTACATTTCTTTAGCATACTGTGACTGTCTACTGATGTACTATCATTTCCTCTTCTTTGACACCAAAACTCATTTTTGAATTTTATCATGTTTTTGTCTTTTTCAAATTTTCAAATGTTTTTGGATTTTCTAAAATTTCTACTCCCCCTAAAATGCAAACACATTTTAGGAAATTTGAAAACAAACTATACAGTAAAGTGACAACCGATATCGAATTGCGTCAATTCGCCATCCACTTGGCATAAACAATCAGAACTCCCCCTTACACAAAACTATTTTCTCATTATGATTTCAAAACACTTAAGTTTGTTTTAACCAAAATGATTTTTCCGGAAAATAAGTTTTGTTGATTTTACCACTTGTAAAATTAGGGGTTTGGTTCATCATTTTGTCTATTCAATCTCTTGTGTCAGGATTACATCAAGTTCAAACTAATGACCTTGAGTAATCACTTTGTCAGAATCAAACTCTCACCACTTGTAAGAATATCCAAAACATATAACCACATGTAGGAATAAAACATCTACACAAATACATGTTACCAATCAAGATGCCGATTCCTGCTTCGCACTTACCAACCTGGAAGCTCCGGCAAGTCACACTTAACCTGTAAACATTTAACCATTTTAAGATTCATTTACAAAATCAATTATCAAGAATGATGCCGATTCCTGATCCACGATTACAAACTTGGGATCTCCGGCAAGTCAGGTTTTTCAATGAAAGAAAATATCCACCCAAGCCTGACCAGCCTTGGGTGTTTTCAATTCAGAAGCAGTTGGAGCGTAAGTTGCTTTCTTTTTAGCATAAAACTCCTTTACCCCTTTCACCTTTCCATCAACCATTTTTCCGAAAATCTTCTTAACTTTCCCATTAAATGCTTTCTCAATATCAAAATTATCTTTCTCAGAATAACCCTGATTTGAGATTTCAGATTTTCCAGTTTTCCTTTTAAAATTTTCAGTCCTCAATGGTGGAAAGTTCTCATCATCCATTGAAGGAACTGAGTTTTCATCACTCTCATCAAATTGTGGCTCCTCTGATTTTGTGGAATCAGATTCATCACCAGATTTTACTTCTGATTTCTTAACAACCCATTTTTGGTTGTCAAGTTTCACACTTCGCTTGTAAAATCTCTTCGAACATTCACCAACTTCAAATGTTGAATTTTTGAAAACTTTAAATTTTTCAGTTGGTGGTTCGTTTTTATCAACAATAACTTCTTTCAGTTTTCCAGAAACTCCCTGTTTTGTATTGGTCGCTTTTGGGCAGTTCCATGCAATGTGACCTAGCTTCATTGCATCGGAAACAAGTTCTGGTTTCTTTCTTCTGATAAGTTCTAATCTTCTTTTCAGCAAAAAATTCTTGATTTGTTTGTCTCCAAAATGAACTATTCTTTTCTTCTTCAGCAGACGGTCCTGAAACAAATTTTGTATTTTTAGAAATTTTCTCATTTTTATAATTTTCTGGTTGTATAAAACCAAGTCCTTTCTTTTTGTAGCTACGATTGTGGTTTGGTTTCTTTTGAAAACCAGAACCAGAATTGTAACCCTTTTTCTTGTTCAAACGTTGTTGTACTCTTGAGGTGTAAGGTTTAGGTTTTACATTAAGATTTTCATCTTTTATTTCAGAAATATTAATTTCTGTTAGTTTGAAAACCTTTTTTATCAAATCAGTTTTGACACCTCTTATTGGAAACTCTTTATCAAAATATAATTTGTCAGAATCATTCAAAGTATACACAACTTCAAATGTTTCATCATTCAAATTAGATTTTGACAGCAAAAACTCTTTACTGTAAACCCATTTTCCCGACGATTTTGAACTCTTTTCGGACGAACTCGAACTCCCGACTGACTGACACGAACTTTCGGACTCGGATTTTGACTTTGACTCCTCATCCTTATCCAACACTTGATCGACCACTCTTTTTATTAGTTCAGACTCATGATCTGTGTCGGACGCTGTGAACGTGATGTCAATATTGTCAGGTAAAACATCAGTTATCTCGGATTCTAACTTAATATTGACTGCCTGTTTTAGTTCTTCCTCGTTAGGTTTTCTAGGCGAGTACCCTTCCCAAATCGGAGGCGGACACTTATTATAACAGACACCCTGTTTCTTACCAGTATCCTTTTTCTTCTTTGGCTTTGGTTCTTCACCTTTAAACGCTTCAAATCCTTCAACTGTTGGATAAATTCTATCAATTATGTAGTCACAACCTTTGTAACTTTGCAGCAATCTTCTAATTCTTTCATTCTCAGTTGCTTCACTATCCAACTTTTCCTTCCACTTTGCACATTCTTCTATGTACAAGTTGATCTCTTTCTGCTTTGTCATCATGGTAGCATTCATCATCTTCAAAGCTTTCTCTCTTTCAGAGTTAGTCTTCTCCAGACTATTCACATGTCTGTTCAATACATCATACGACTTTTTCAAATTCTTTACATCAAACAACAATTGTTCTTTCAACTTTTCTAACTCACTAAACCTCTCATCTTTTTCTATACATTGTTTACAAGACTCTAAACATGTAAGACAGGGTTTTGTGATTTCAACGATCTTCTCAACTTCAACTATCTTTTCAACTTCCACAATCTTCTCAATCACTTTGACTTCTTTCATTTCCTTTGCAGCTTTCCTTTCTTTCAGTTTCTTCAATTTTTCTACAAAATAAAATTCAAAACTGTTAGAAGATAAATGAGATTTTCCAATGTTTATATGTACAACTTCTTCATCATCACTGTTATCTGTTGAACTGTTTTAAGAGGAAACAGATTTTCCATCTTGACTCTCCTCATTATCCGACATCACATCCATCCACTCCTTCAGCAACTCTGGCTTTTGCACAATCTGAGCAATAAAAGCTTTAACATTTGGATCAGCTGGAATAAACTTGTCCCAGCTAAAACCATCAGCCACTTTCTCGTCATCTTGATCAATGATGCCATAGTAAGCTTTCCTGTTTGCATCCTCGATCATTCTTCCATGTGCCGTTTGAGCTTCTTTTTGTTGATTCGGTTGATGAGTGATTTGCTGATAGATAGTTTTCCTATAATAATCATCTTTCCCAGATGACTCCTTTGCTCCTCTCGGCTCCTGATTCTTGCATTCTCTTTTAAAGTGGCCTTTCTCCCTGCAATGAAAACAGACAACTTTAGATTTATCAAATCCTAGATTAGAAAGGTTTGCATCCAAGAAATCATTTATTCCTGTAACCAATCTAAATTTTTCTGCTCTCCTCAAAACACTAGCTAAGGCCCATTTAATATCCATCAGTTCCAGCTCCTCTGCATCGATTTGGTCATAATCTTCCTTTGTGAGCCTCGGATTACCAATTCTTCCGGCAATCAACCCTTCATAAGACTCTAATGCAGTGACCAATAATCCCATATGATGTTTTACAACTTCTTCAGAATAATTTTGACCATTTTGAAGATGTAAAGCTACATTACACTGAATTAGATGACCATTTCCAGCAGATGAACTTTGAACACTTGGAGGATTCACCGATGAGAACCCACTAGTGTTGACTGATCCTTGACTGCTTGGTGTAGATTGATTTCCAGCACTAAATGCAGTTTGTATCTTTGGACTTGCTTCAGCAGTTTGAACATTTCCTTTATAGTACAATTTGATATCTTGTTGATGAGTAGAACTGTTCATTCTAGCAATTTTCTGCTTCTCCAGATCCTGTGCCTCCAACTTCTCTATAAACTGTGCAATCGATAACCTTCTAAACTGTCCGGAATTCTTCAATATCATCAGATATGTACCCCATTCCTTTTGTGGTAACGCGTCAGCAAGCTTTTCAACCCATTCTGCTGGAGTTTTTGTAATATTCAACTGTGACATGGTGCGTACAAGATGACAATATCTTTCAATAAGAGTCTTTGTTGTTTCACCAGGCATGCATGCAAATAGTTCAAACTCCTTTTTCAGCAATGCTGCTTTACTCTGAAGCATCTCAGTACTTCCTTCGAATTTCTTTTTAAGAGCTTCCCAAATAGAGTAAGCATTGTCATCATGTTGAAGCAACACAAATATATCCTCCTTTACTGCTTGTTGTAACAGATTGATCATCATTTTTTCTCCTTTATAACTATCTCTTTCTTGCTCTATGAATTCTGAAATGATTTTATCGACTCTCGCTGAATTCTTTGGCCTCTCATATTCAGTTTTGATGCTCTCCCAAGCTTTTAGATGATTCGCCTGAACCCAATTCTCAAACCGTTTCTTCCATCCGTGATAATCTTCATTTCCCATAAGTTTCGGGGGTTTTTGCATTGTTCCCGTTTCATTCTCCATTGTCATGGTTTTAGTAATATTGGATGAACTAGTCGGGGTTGTAGCAAAAGCGTTGTAGAACTCAGTATCCATTTTTCAATGCACGTTGTTCAAACACAGACACTTATGAGCGAAATTAGAGTTTAAGATGTACTTAAAAGCGAAATCAGGGTTATGATATGGCCTTAAAAGCGAAACAGGTCAAGGTCCTTATGAGCGAAATATATCAAGGTCCTTATGAGCGAAACTACTCTCTTGGAGCGAAACTAGTCACTTAAGGATGACACAAAAACAAAACTAGGTTAATGAGTGTACACAAAAGCGAAACCATGTCTTGTTGATGATCACAAAAGCGAAATAGGTCATATTGGAGTCCTTATGAGCGAAACCAGAGTTATAATGTACACAAAAGCGAAACCAGGTGGTCCAAATAAGCGAAACCTATGTCTTAAGAGCGAAACCTGATGTATGAATAAGCGAAATCAGGGCTTTTCCGTATGAGCGAAACCAACTCGGAGGTTATTTTGGACCATTTTTAGTTCGAATTTTAAGCTTAAACTTTCAGGGATTTGTCAATGATCAATTTCCTTTAATCTGTGAAATTTTGAGCCAATTTTGACCGATAAATCTTTCTGAAATGATGAAAGAAGGTGTAGAAGTAAGAATTTATGATGAAATCCAGCAAATCTCTGTAGAACTCCTCCTCCTGAAGCTCTGATACCACTTGTAGGATCGTATTCTGACCCGAATGAGTCTATCAGAGGAGTTTTGGTCAATTACAGGTGCAGAAAACAAGTAATCAACGTAGAAACAGCTAGATCTTCACTTAAATCACCTTTCTGATTGATATAACAACGTTTACAGCCAAATCTCACACCGGCAGTACTTCGGTATGGATAACAAGGACACCTTAACTGATTTCGCTCATGCAACATATATATAGGGCAGGGGATTTCGCTCATATGGACATGATGTCCATATAAGCGAAACCTGTTATGTTCATAAAAGCGAAACCCCTCCTAAATGCCCTATGAGCGAAACCTCAACACTAGACACAATATACTTCCTATTTTCTCGTAAAACACGCCCTAATCTAACATTCTAAGACTAAGACTCGATACAAGACGAAGTCGACAAATGTAGTGCACCAACAGTTCTTCAACACACTCCCATGCCTCTAAGTGATTCGCTTGAACCCGATTTTCGAAACGTTCCACCCATCCACTATACTCCTCGATATTCATGAGCTTAGGCGATTTTTGCATGGTTCCCATTTCATTTTCTAAGTTCACATTCTGAGCCATAGTGATCGGGGTAGCAAATGTGTTGTAAAATTCGTTTTCCATGTTTCGGTTTTAAAAGTTCACAGAAACAGACTTTTTCAAACGATCTGGTTAATCCTCAAACGACCTGATGTAATGTTTCAAATGATCTGAGTTTCACACGACCTGAATCACAAATACAAACCATGCGACCTGATGATGTCAAACCGTGCGAACTGGATGATGATTTCAAACGATCTGGTATAGATTCAAATGTTCTGGACCACCTCGTGCGAACTGATGTGTTTAATCCGTGCGAACTGATCTATGTTACACACGACCTCGTAAGGTTTCAAATGACCTGGACCCAATTTGTACGATATGGAGCAAAGTTTCACGCGGTCTGGAGTTTTTCACACGATCTGGATCGACATTCAAACGATCTGGTTCAAAATTTCATCCTTTTGTCAAATTTGATCAGGTTTTAGGTCGAATTTGGTTCTGATTTGTTCAAGGATTGATTAAAATAGTGTTTTACGTGTTATATGTCAAAATCAGATCATTTTAACCGTAAATTCGTTGAAATTTTGAAGAAAAAGTGTAGAAAGATGAGTAGAAATGAAAAGAAATCAGTTTTATCCGTGAAAACAAGCTGAAATGGTAAGAACTCTTCCTCCTGAGCTCTGATACCACTTGTAGGATCGGGGAATCGATCTAAATGAGTCGATCAGAAGAGATCTAGATCAAATCAGAGGCAGAATTCAGTGATTTGATCTCCATTCAGCTTGATATGCACTTAGAAGTAGATTAAATGTCGAGTGTATTGATATAATACTGATTACAGATCGTTCGACACTTTGGCAGAGCTTCGCTACCGGAATCACACACGTTACAAATGACAACCCAAGACCTCCTATTTATAGGGAAGGTCAGGTCACACCAACAGTCCCACACGACCTGGTCCAGGTCGCACGACCTGGCCAGGTCGCACCAAACTGTCAGTTCGCACGAACTGGCTTGTTCCGACCTGTTTCCCGTCTTTCTCGAACTACGCGTCTTGGTCTATCTATCTTATTACAAGACTCGATACAAGACGAAGTCAACAGACATATGCACCAACAAACTCCCCCTTGGATGTTGACGAGTCTTCAGTGTATTGAGTCTTCAGTCTTGACCAGTCTTCTCGTTCTGTCCAAAGTATCTTTCTCTGTAAGCATCCTCATCAATCTCTCTCTTCTTCTATCAGAATCTCAACCTGGCTCTATTCTCTCTAATTCTCTTTATCAGGTCTCTTGATTCCTTAAGCTTCACAACTTCAGACTTCCCCTTGAATGCAACTGGGATCGCAGTCTGGAATCTTCTATCAACAGGCTTTCACATGTTCAGTAACGTCTCCTGGCTCTCCGTAGTAACAGAATCAGAAACCTGGCTCTAATCTGCATACGAAAATCCTCAGAAGTTGAAACCTAGCTCTTTCAAAGCTTTTTACCAGCACGTACTCTACCCAAAAGTAAATTTCACCATTTTTAAAATTTAACAAATTTAGAAACCACTTGTAAGTATCATTCAACATCATCAATAATTATATCAAGTTCAAATTAATGACCTTGATTAACTAACAGTGAAAGCATCCTCAAAAACATCACTTGTAACATTTCTCAAATTATCTCAAACTTTAACTTTCATTTCAAACACACTCTCCCAACCCACTGTTGTTCATCATGTTCAGCACTTGGAATTTTGAAAATCAGCTTTCCAACATCAGTTGTCAAAAATAAAATGAAACAAAATCTTTTTGATTTTTCAAAATTTTTATGCTAAAACACACTAATGAAGAGCAGTAAAGAAATATTTGCAGACATTATTTTTGTGAGTTTGTGTAAGAGGATCATATCAGTTTTTGACAAATCACTAGCACCGTTGGGCTTTAAACACTTTATGTTCTAAACGATTCAATTAGATTGTCAATATACTGATCCACTTAAATTTTCACACAAAGTTCAACTGTTTCGAGATACGGATTTAGTGTTTTAAGGACTTAAACTTATTCGCGTATACCACCTCAGAATATACTCCCGTATCCAGACTCCTATATTCAGTCTTACAGGTGAATGTACACTAATGATATCTTTAAACGGGTAATGCGAGACCATGAGAGCTCAGGTTAGAACTTCTGTTCAGACAAAGAGATGATGGCTCGTAATTCGGTGTGTCCCATTTGGGGATCTTTTCTTCAACAGCACATGATTAGCATTTTTCAATGTTTCACCATTTTTTATGCTGAGGGTGAGCTTTATGATTAAAGCAATGCAAAGTATTATACGAGAACTAGGCTATTGCTCCCGCAAAATCAGAAGTCCTGTTATAATACCCCAGATATCATCACGCACAAAGACCTAGTATGTCAGAAATAGAAAGCCATTCAAACAAGATTTCAGGGGTTACCTATATATCCGAGAGATGTTCCCCACGAGATAAGTAATTATTTGATATTTAGGTTTATATCTCGAAAACAATCTACTAAGCGTGTAAAAACCTACTGGCATATCATCAGTGAGACCGTTTATCACATTTTAACTTTCCATTTCTTTAGCGTACTGTGATTGTCTACTGATGTACTATCATTTCCTCTTTTTCACAACAAAACTCATTTTGATTTTTTGATTTTTTTTTTGTTTTTAGATTTTATCATGTTTTTGGATTTTTCAAATTTTCAAAATTTCTAAAATTTTTTACTCCCCCTAAAATCAAAAATATGTTTCAATTTTTGATTTCCCGGGAAAATTTGAAAATAAACGCAATAAACTGTACAAATAAAATTACAAACTGATGTGAATTGCTTTAATTCTCCATCCACTTGGCTTAAACAATCAGAACTCCCCCTGACAACAAACTATTTTCCCATTATGATTTCAAAACACTTAAGTTTGTTTTAACCAAAATGATTTTTCCGGAAAATTAGTTTTGTTGATTTAACACATCATGGGGTTTCATCCCATTGTTCTATCAACCACTTGTAAGAAATAACACTTTTAGGTTTTTCACAAAAACATTTTTCAAAATTGATGCCGATTCATGCTCCACGATTACTACCTTGGAAGCTCTGGCAAGTCAGGATTTTAAGTTAAAGAGATTCACCCAAGCCTGACGGTCCTTGGGTGATTCCGAGTCATCATCACTCGGTTTCTTTCCTTTCTTCTTCTTTTCATAGAATTCCTTTACCCCTTTGACCTTCCCGTCAACCATTTTTCTAAAAATATTTAGAACTTTAGGGTTAAATGCTTTTTCAACATCAAATTATTTCTTTTCAGAAAAGAATTGATTTGAAATCTCAACTTGGCCAATTTTTTTGTTTTAAGTTTTCGTTTGACAATGGTGGAAAATTTGCATCATCCATTGTCAGAACATAATTATCACTTTTTAACTCAACTTGTGGCTCCTCTGACTTTGACAAGCCAGATTCATCGCCAGAAAGTGTCTTTGAATTCTTAACAACCCACTTATGGTTATTCAGATTCACTCTTCGTTTATAAAACCTTTTAGAACACTCACCAACTTCATATGTTGAATTTTTGAATATTTTAAATTTTTTAGTTGGTGGTTCATTTTCAACCAACTTTTCTTTCAATTTTTCAGAGACTCCCTGTTTTATTTGGGTTGCCTTTGGACAATTCCATGCATTGTGACCAATTTTTTTGCATTGGTAACAGGTTCTTGTCTCCTTTTTCTGAGCAACATCATTCTTCACTCCCTCTTGCTTCTTAGCAAGGAAATCTTTGTTCGTCTGCTTTCTGAACAAATTCTCTTTTTCTTCTTCAGAAAATGTTCCTGAAACAAATTTAGTTTTTGGTTTATAAGTTTTCTCATTTTTATAATTTTCTGGTGGAATAAAACATAATCCTTTCTTTTTGAAATTACTGTTATGGTTTGGTTTCTTTCGATAACCCGAACCAGAACTGTAACCCTTTTTCTTGTTCAATCTTTGTTGAACTCTTGAAGTGTATTTTTTAGGTTTTTCAGTAAGATTTACATCTTTTATTTCAGAAATATTAATTTCTGTTAATTTGAAAACCTTGTTAATCATTTCAGTTTTAACACCTCTTATTGGAAATTCTTCATCAAAATATAATTTGTCAAAATCATTCAAAGTATATGCTACTTTGAATGTTTCATCATTCAAATTATTTTTTGATATCAGAAAATCATTATTGTAAACCCTTTTGCCTGATGATTTCGAACTGTCAACTGATGAATTTGAACTTTCAGATTCAGACTTTGACTCTGACTCTTCATCCTTATCCAACACCTGATCAACCACTTTCTTTATTAACACCGACTCATGATCAGTGTCAGATGTTGTGAAAGTGACATCGATGTTATCTGGCAATCCATCTGAAGGTTCATATTCCCACTTTAAATTGGTTGCCTTTTTGACTCTTTCTGAATTAGGATTTCGTGGAGAATATCCTTCTTCAAGCAGAGGTGGACACTTTGTATAATTGGTACTATGTTTCTTACCGGTATCCTTTACTTCAGGTTTCTCCTCTTCAAACGCTTTCATGCATTCTACTGTAGGATAAATCCTGTCAATCACGTAAGAAGCACATGAATAACTTTTCAATAACCTGTTTACCCTCTCAGTTTCTATCCTCTGAGTTTCCAATTTTTGTTCAAGTTCGGCACATTTCTACTATTGATGATTTTCTAGTTCGTCATGAACACTCCAATGAGTGTCTTCATAGCTATCTCTTGTTCATTGCTTGACTTGTTATATTGATTCATAGCTTTGTTTAAAACATCATAAGATTCTTTCAGTCTGTTCATGTTATGAATCAATTTGTTGTTGTGCCTTTTCACAGTATCACAATTTTCACACTTCTTAGGTATCTTTTCAGTATCAGTTTCCTTCTCAACCTTGATAGCTGGATTTTCTTTAACCTGCTTCTTTACTGCTCGAACATTTTTCTCAGGTTTGACTTTATCTTCAACAGTTGCTTCCTTATGATTCTTCTTTTTCGTAGCTTGTCTTTCTTTGATCTCTTCCATTTTTCTAGCAAAATACAAATTATACCTATCAGGTGAAAATTCTCTCTTATCATATTCAAGTTTTTGAATTTCTTTACTATCATCATCACTCTCTTCATCTGATGAGTGATCAAAGATTGGTGCTTTTTCTGAAGCCTCTTCTTTTGAAACTGATTCTTCTTCTTTCTTTTTTCGGACAGTATTGCTGAGATTCGTAATAAGCATACGCAATTTTTTCTTCAGCAGTTGAATCTTCAAAAATTCGAGCAACAAATGCTTTAGAATTTGAAGGTTTGTTAGGATCATAATCATCCCAATTGAAACCTTCTGGAATTCCCTCATCATCTTAATGAACTAGATAAGCTTTCTTTGATGGCTCTTCGATCTCCTTCCTAGCATGTGAAGTTTGTGGCTGTTGAGAAATTTGATGATAGATCGCGTTTCGATGATAATCATTGTTGCCGAACGGATTTTGAGCTCCACTTGCTTCGCGGTTTGTGCATTCTCGCTTAAAATGCCCTTTCTCCCTGCAACGAAAACAAGTAACTTTAGATTTATCAAAACCTAAAGGTGAAGTTCCAGCATCACGGAAATCATCTCTTCCAGTGATTTGTTTAAACTTCTCAGCTCTTCTCAACACACTTTCCATACACCACTTTATATCCATTAGTTCCATCTCTTCTGCATCAATCTGATCATAATCCTCTTTGGTCAACATTGGATTACCAATCCTTTCGGCTACCAAACTTTCATACGATTCTAATACGGTCACCAATAAAGACATATGACCTTTGGCAACCTCTTCCAAGAAATTCTGGCCATTTTGAAGATGTAATGCAATGTTGCATTGTATAACCTATCCATTACCGTTATATGAACTTTGCGGTTTAGAATTGGTTGCTGAATAATTTGGATCAAATGATGGATATGAATAGAATCCAGTATTGTTGTTTGATCCTTGAGATGACCCTCCAGAAGAACTTTTTGCGTTAAATGCAGTTTCGATCTTTGGTGCAATGTTGGTTTTATCAATAGTACTTCCTTTGTAGTACAAACCAATATCCTGTTCACCATTAGAATTCTTCATTTTCTCCATCTTCCGTTGTTCCATCTCTTGAACTTCGAGTTTTTCAATAAACTTGCTCAGCAATAAACTTGTTCACTAGTTTTATCCATGAAAACAAGCTGAAATGGTAAGAACTCTTCCTCCTGAGCTCTGATACCACTTGTAGGATCGGGGAATCGATCTAAATGAGTCGATCAGAAGAGATCTAGATCAAATTAGAGGCGGAATTCAGTGATTTGATCTTCATTCAGCTTGATATGCACTTAGAAGTAGATTAAATGTCGATTGTATTGATATAACACTGATTACAGATCGTTCGACACTTCGGCAGAGCTTCGCTACCAGAATCACACACGTTACAAATGACAACCCAAGACCTCCTATTTATAGGGAAGGTCAGGTCACACCAACAGTCCCACACGACCTGGTCCAGGTCGCACCAAACTGTCACTTCGCACGAACTGGCTTGTTCCGACCTGTTTCCCGTTTTTCTCGAACTAGGCGTCTTGGTCTATCTATCTTATTACAAGACGAAGTCAACGGACATATGCACCAACAGTATACATAAAATGGCCCTAAATACCTTTAATTTTATAAAACTTTAAATAAAAATAAAATTCAATGGTCTCTGGCGGGCCACGACAGAGCTAATAAAGGCTGTCGCGGGGCGCGAGCGCCTAGCCACCAGGCAGCCCCCTGAGCCGCCACGTGTCCCCACTCGTGTCGAAGCTAACTGGTGACTGGTCAAAGCTAGGGCCTACCCTGCCTAGCTCGCGGGGCGCGAAGACCCCTTTGTTTTCTTTCGCGGGCCGCGAGAAACCGTCGATCAGGCACTATAAATGGATGCCCTCGGCATTCAGTCCAAACCGCTCACAATTTTCTTTCTCTCTTAAATTCTGAAGTAGTAAATGTAATTTCCGGGTTTACCCACTAAAATAGCGAAGCTCTGCCACGTTGTAAGTATTATAACCCCCGGTTACGTATTAGATACGCTGCCCGATTGATCTAGTGCTCTGTAACGTCTGTCGAGGCTCTGCCCGACGTAGTCGTTGGAGTTCTGTCTCGGTGAGGGTATAACTAATGTAAAATTTGGGTTATTATACTAATGTGTGTGCATTGTTTAATTAATAGATTATAACCAGTAAGTCACAAAGGAAATACCTAAAGTAACAATGTGAGTAATCTCCTTTTTGTGAAACCTTTTTAAACTGTTTTTACAAAACTCAATTGTTTTAAATTATATTTAACAGTGATTGAGTATTTGTGATTCTACAATTATCGTCGGGATGTTGGGGTTTTGCATAAAAAATTTTGTTACTACACTGTGAGTAGTAACATGACCACAAGTCGGGTTGATAGTACCGTGGGTGGTAATTAAAGTTGATGTAAACAAATGTAATTGCTGGATTGCCCTCAATACTGTACAATGATAAAACCTGTTTTGATTAAATTGGGATTCACTCGCCAGAATTTCTTGCTGATAAAATATTTTTAAACGCGTTTCATGTAACAAAATGTGAAAGCCAAATAGAAGCCAGCTGGACAGCACTGAAGGCTTGGAAAAGTGGCTATAAAAGTTACCTAAATAAAGAAGATGTTTTTATTCAATAAATTAGGGTTTACCCCATAAACATGTTTGTAATGGAAACTTGGGAATTTCCCATGTATTTATTATTATAAAAATATAGTATTTACTATGATAAAATATTTCCTAACTACGGTCCTGATGTAAATTCCGCTGCCAAATTGATAAATACCGATACTACTGATACTGGTTCGCGGCCGCCCGTTCCCAAGTGATTAGGGGCCGTGGGTTGCGACATATACGGTCCGTAAGGACCCTGGTCAGCCAAATAAAGTTTCATTTGTTGTCGTGTTTAGCCCCTGTACTTCCAAACTCTCACGTATCGTTGTTTTTAGGATAAAAAAGCTATCCTATGACAATATTAGGCGCACCCAAGAGTATAACCAAGCATCATAAACTTCTCAGTTCGTTAAAAGGTCTCTCAGAAGTATAAGTTTATGCGTTGACGCTTTTAACCCCTTAATTTGCGGACTTGCGCGTATTATCGCGAAATGGCATAAAAGCCTTACATGGCCAATATTAGGCATTCCTGAGTGTATGTATGACTGAACATTACGATGCTCCAGTTCGCTTAAATGGTCACTCAAAGGTATAGTTATAGACGTTGACGCTTTTGGCCCCTATAACGCACAAACTTGCGCGTATTATCGTTTTATCGCCTCAAAGCCCTATGTAGCCCATATTGGGCATTCTTGAGAGTATTATCGAACATCACGATGTTTCGGGTTTGTTAAAAGGTCACTCAAAGGTAAGAATTAACATGTTGACACTATTAACCCTTTTAACGCACAAACTTGTGCTTATTATCATTTATCGACATTAAAGCCCTAAATGGCCAATATTATGTATTCCCAAGAATACGATTAAATATCATAATGCTCCGGGTTCGTTAAAAGGTCATTCAGAGGTATAATTAAACATGTTGACGCTTTTAACCCTTCGCCACGTAAACTTTCAATTAATTACGCAAACGGTTTCACTTATCCAACAAGTGGCTCAATATGAGAATACGAATACCGTGTAAGGTTATTCAAAGGCTTAGTTTAAGCACGCTGACACTTCCAGTCCTTCCTCATTCAAAGTTTTTAATTTTTCACAAAATTAGTCCCTAACAGCCAATGTTTGACTTCATTAGGGTTTGGTACACGTGTCAACAAATTATTGGACATGATTTTTACGAGGTGTTACATAAAGTTACCTCAAGTAAATGGCAATGTTTTCTTTCCACAATGCCATTTTGTTGTGGGGTGTGTGGATAAATGGTTTCAAGTAAGATTCCTCGTTTTTTTGTAAAAAAGTTTCATGTCATTTGACGTAAACTTCCCACCATTATCACATCTAATTTTCTTAATTCACTTCCCAAATTGAATTTTACCATTTCGTAAAAGTCTTTTATGCAACCACTGGCATTGCATTTAAATTTTAAAAGGTATATCCACACCGCTCTAGTAAAATCATCCACAGTTGTTAGGAAATAAACTGCTCTGGTAAACGAAGGAATTCGATATTTCCCCCAAATATCACAATGTATCAAATCAAAGAAATTAAAAGTTTTTGTAACACTATTTTCGAAGGGAAGTCTAGTATGTTTAGCCTTAGAACAAGGGTCACAAAATTTGCCAAAAGAAACATTCTTTAGAAAACTAATCTTGTTAAGTTTTTCATTGGAAGTTGTCCCAACCTTTTATATCAAGTATCAGTGGTTGTAGCCATAGCCCTTCTACTTCCTTTATTCATCCCTATCCAGTATAGACCGTTCTTCAATCTACCCACACCAATCAAGTTCCTTGTGTGAAGTTTCTGCATGACACAAAAATCAGGGAAAAAGGTTACTGAACACTGTAGATTCTTCGACAAAAGACTGACAGATAAGAGGTTTCATTTAAATTTAGGAACATGAAGGATGTTTTGTATTTTTACAGCCCTTTAAGTGTGCAATCATCCCTTCATTACTGTACGACGTCCCCATTTGGAATAATGACTGGATTTCATTGTCTACCTGAACTTGATTTTCAAGGAGATCGATGTCATGAGTAATGTGCTCGGTAGCCCCCGAGTCCACTACCCAATTATCGTTCTCATTTGTTTTACCTACAACGTTTGCCGTACATGGTGAATCATCTTTGACGTCACCCTCTGCAAATTGCTTCAGAAATAACTGGTATTGGTCCTTTGTTAACCCCGGGATAGGGCTTGATCTTGTCTCAACGCAAGCAACCTTAGGCTATCCCTTCTTCGTCACCGTGAGTGGTGGTGGTGTCTAATTTGCTGAAAATCAAGTTAATTTGCTGGTGAGTGGTGGTTGTGAGTGGTGGTGGTGGTGAGCAGTGGTGGTGGTCAGTGAGTGGTGGTGGTGGTGGTGAGTAGTGGTGGTGGCCGGTGAGTGGTGGCCGATGCTGGTGGTGGTGAGTAGTGGTGGTGGCCGGTGGTGGTGGTGGTGGCCGACAGTGGTGATGGCCGGTGTTGGTGGCCGGCAGTGGTGGTGGCCGGTGGTGGTGGTGGTGAGAGGTGGTGGTGGTGGCCGGCGATGGTGGTGGCCGGTGAGTGGTGGTGGTGGCCGGTTTCGATTAATTAATAATAAATGAGCCGAGCCCGAGCTTGAAAAACTACTCACGAGCCGAGCTCGAGCTTTAAAAATAAATATCTAAACTAGCCGAGCTCGAGCTCTCTGCAAATTAAACGAGACAAGCTCAGCCTTGACTCGACTCGTTAACACCCCTAGTTACATTGATGATGTTTAGCAGCAAAAAACGGTTATGGATAATTTTAATATCGTAACTTTTACGTTCTTATGAGCGTGATATGTATTGGGCCTTATAAGTAGATGGGGCAATCCTGACCCAGAAGTTATTAAATGGGTAATTTTAACCTTTTAAAAACTACATTGGGTTGTTTTAGGTTAAAAAAATAAATAAGGGGTTGAAATGGGTCACTTAAAAAGTTAAAACTTTTATTAACGAGTCAAGTTGGGTTGATTAAATTAAAAGCACGGGTCATTAGGGTTTGAATAGAAAAACCACGGGTGAATTTAGTTCCCCCTCAATTTCTTCAACATTTAGGTAATCTATGTTGATTATGAGGATTGTTTTAGTGAATTTAGGTAATCTTTTTGGTGTTTGGATTGTTTTAGTGAATTTAGTTCCCCCTCAATTCCTTCAACATTTTTTCCTACAAAATCAACTTGATTTTCAGCAAATTAGACTCCTCCGCCACCGTTACAGATTCCCTTGTCCGATCCAACTGTCAATTCCACCGCCACCTCTCACCAGCACCACCACCTCTCACCATCACCACCACCACCACCACCACCACCACCACCACCACCACTCACCGGCCACCACCACCACCGGCCACCACCACTACTCACCACCACCACTCACCACCACCACTCACCGGCCACCACCACTACTCACCACCACCACTCACCAGCCACCACCATCACCATCACCACTCACCGGCCACCACCACCACTCACCACCACCTCTCACTACCACATCTCACCACAACCACCACCACCACCACTCACTGGCCATGATTAAGCGGGTTTATAACCTAGTGTTATTATAAAACTCTAACGAATAAACGTCCTATAAAACTTATGTTTTACGACTCAAATATCAGGTGTCCTATTACGGTGTATTATCATAACACCATAATGATTAAGCATCCTATAAAGGTTAAAGTTGTGTCAAGTGTCATATTAAGTTATGTTATAATAGAACTCTAGCGAATAAGCGTCCTATAAAACTGATGTTTTATGACTCAAATATCAGGTGTCCTATTACAGTGTATTATAATAACACAAAAATGATTAAGCGTCCTATAAAGGTTAAATTTATACGACCCAAGTGTCAAGTGTCTTTTTAAGTTATATTATAATAAAACTCTAGCGAATAAGCGTCCTATAAACTAATGTTTTATGAATCAAATATCAAGTGTCATATTATGGTGGATTATAATAACACCACAATGATTAAGCATCCTATATAGTTTAAAGTTATAAAACCCAAGTGTCAAGTGTCCTATTAAGTTAAGTTCTAATATGACTTCGACTAGAAAGGATCCTATAAGACTGAATATTGATGAATTAACTAAAACGTGTCCTATTAAGTTATGTTATAATAGGACATCAGATGATCAAGTGTCCTAATACAGTACCACATAATGGGACACTAACAATTAAATGTCTTATAAAGTACTTTATTAAGATCTATATTTTAAGTGTCCTATTAAATTATATGATAATAGGACCCCAAAAAAATCATCCATCCTAATGAATAGTTTTTTAGGATACCGGTTTAGTAGAGTATATTATAAAAGGACCACAAAAGTTCATTAGTCTTATTAAATAGTTTTTTAGGACCCTCTTTTACAAACGTTCCACATAAAAAGTCCTAAAAACCCATTTTTGTTGTAGTGTTTCAAAAAAAAATAATATAACCCCTAGTCCCCTACATATATATATATAGGACAATGCTAGACAGAAAACCCTATTTAGGTAGAAAACTCTGGAAACCCAAATCTCCCCCCATTTTTACCCAACCTCCCGACATTTTTTTTTTTTTGAAAAAAATAACACATGTAATATACATGTTTTAGAGTGTTTTGGGCCAAAAAAAAACAAAAAAGCGCCGAAGAGATTTTTTAAAAAAAAATAAACAAATTTCAGTGCCTAACATGTGTTAGGCACAAAAGACATAAATTGCTGAATTTTTTTTTATTTTTTTTAAATTATCCCTTCGGCGCTTTTTTGATTTTTTTGGCCCAAAACTCTTAAAAACATGTATATAACATGTGTTATTTTTTTCGAAAAAAAAAATGTCAGGAGGTTGGGTTTTCTAGGGTTTTTTATATAGATAGGGTTTTCTATATAGCCCTACCCTATATATATATATATACACTCACTCAATATTAGTGGCATTGTATTAAAATATACACATACACTCATAAACAACAAACATGTACTTAAGCAAAAAAAAAAAAAAAAAAGATACGTTAGTCGAGGCTCTGAGTCAGGAACGTTCTTCCGATAACTTCAATAACCGTTGAACAAGCTATATTCAATATGCTTGTTGTCTAGCGAGCATAGTTGAGGTCACTAAATCTCCATTAGTAAGAGAAATATTACACAAACTAGATTAATACTTCAATTACAAAACATGGAAATTCATAATCCAACTGTTAGGATGTTTAGGTGGCTGCATTATAGCTTTGGGACCGAAGGGGTGTGCAAACAAAGCTAATATATCATTTTATTCGTTTTTTGTAGTGTAACTATTTAGATCGTATCTTACTAGAAATATTGTCAAATGTCGATATTTAGGCATACAAATCTAACAGTTGCCACCACACACATGAGGGTTCCAAGACCACCTTTAATTGATGTATGTTCCCGGCAGGAGCGGATATATATTAGACCAAGGGGTAGCCTCCGCTACCGTTTGGTCGGAAAATTTTTGACGTTTTTAGTGTAAATTTTGGAAAAATTTGACGTTTTTTTTATTTCGTTACCGCTTATTTATAAAACATTTTTTTGATTTCGGAATCCTAGATCCGCCACTGGTTCCCGGCATCCTTTGGGATGTTATGGTCGATTCTAACTCCTAGACCATCAGTTCCTACATAGATGTAATACCGTTACAGACAGGGGCAGACCTAAAGAAGGTCCAGGCGTAGCACGGGCTACGACTCAACTTTTTTCCGTTAGTGTCAATTTCTTTTTTTTTCGATTTTTATACTAAGTACAACTCTAAACACCCATGAGGACACCCCTCAAAAAAAAATTTACAAACCAATAATAAGCCCAGTTGGTGATGATGATACAAACCCAAATAATAAGCCTAAATAACTAAATAATAGCACATTAAATTAGCCCAAATAACCAAATAATAACCCAAATAACTAATTTTTTTTTTCGAAATTGAGTTTGTCAAGACGGATTTACGCAATCGAATCAGTCCGGAATTTTTGAACAATGCTACGGTTTGTGGGGTCGAAAAGAATTTTTTATTTTTATTTATTTATTATTGTTTTTTTTTAATATTGTATGATTACACGGTAAAAAAAATTTAGAATACCCCTGATTTAATATTCTATTTCCGTCACTGATTACAGACAAGCTAAAGAATAAGCCAAAGGCCACTATTCCAAATGCATGCAAATTTTGTCGTCATAATATTTGTGCTTTTTAAAATATGTATTGGCCACATATTAATATTTCTTTCCCTGTACATACTTTGACTCAATTCCTCACTTTTTAATTTATATCCACTTTACTAACCTTTTCTTAATTAAAATCGGATATAAAGATATTTGATTAGGTTAGAATATATTGATTCTAATATCTTTTATTTTAGGATTTAGGTTTGAACATATTGATTCTAATATCTTTTATTTTAGGATTATGTCGATTCATTACAAAGAAAAGACTATCCCAATCATTGCCGACTCAAATTATTTGGAGGCTCTAAACAAATTTCAAAAGGTCTTATTAATTTATGAAGTTCACATATTATTATTTTATTTTTTATAACAAACAATAAAAAATAGTTATTTCTTATGTAAAATATATCAATTTAGTAAAAAGGTGTATATATAAACATAATCAGACGTCTCAAATGAGATCCGATTGTCCATATTCAAGCGTAAGGATGACAATGGGTTAGGTATGGCTAATCGCATACCCGTACCCGATTATAAACTTATGTCACATATCCGACCCAATATCCGTCGGGTATACCCATTAGTGTCTTAAAAAATACGCGTTGGGATTTTCAAATATATTTTTTCTTTATTTTATAATTTTATGTTTTTAAACTCTAAAATAATTCAGACATAATAAATTAGATACATGTCATTATTATCCTATAATATTTGATATATCCCAAATGCGTAACAATCAATGATATGGGAAGTTTCAATTGATATATAGTTTCGTATTCGTAACATACAAATATCAATAAGATCATCAATATATATAGAGAGAGAGAGTTAACATCGTGTGAGAAACACTAGGCTAATTGAGAAACTTCAGAAGTATTTTAAACCACACATTTTTCCTAAGCAAAAAAATTGCAATAAACTATCCTTTTTTGGGAAAAATTGACGAGTCGGTCCCAATGCCTCTATTGAGCTCAATTAAAGTTCGTTTGACCCGGTTTCCTACACTTTTTAGGTTAATGATATATATTGTTCATAATACACCCATATGTATCGTTAAAATTGACTATATATATGTGTGTATAAATCAAAATTTAATATACATATATGTATATATGCAACAAAAAATGTGCAATTAAAATTAAAAAAAAAATTGGCTTAAGGAAGATGTATGGCCTAGAATGTTTTCTCAAATAGGGTGCATTTGTCTTAGAATCCTTACCCCATATATGTATATAGGGTAGGGATCCTTAGAGAAATCCACCCTATTTGAGAAACTTGAGAAGCAATCTGGACCATACATTTTCCCTAAGCAAAAAATGCAAAAAAATAGTGAAAAAATGCATATTTTTTTTTTTTTGAAAAATCGTAGTTTTTTCTTTAAGAATTAAAAAAAAAAATTTAATTTTTTTTTTTTTTTTTGGATTTATACACATGTGTATATTGTTAATCTTTTAACTATACATATATGTATATTGTCAATTATACATATATGTATATACATGTTTAAAATTGAAAAAATGTGTATATTGTTAATCTTAAACCATAAACACTAAAGCCAAAACCTTAATGCTAAACCCTAAACTCTAAACCATAAAGCTAAACCCTAAAGCTAAACCATAATGCTAAACCCTAAAGCTAAACCCTAATGCTAAACCCAAAAGCTAAAACTAAACACTAAAGCTAAACCCTTAATGCTAAACCCTAATACAAACCCTAAAGATAAAGCTAAACCCAAAAGTTAAAGCTAAACCCAAAAGCTAAACCCTAAAGCTAAACCCTAATGCTAAACCCTAAATACTATTGCTAAACCCTAATGCTAAACCCTAATGTTAAACCCTAAAGCTAAACCCTAAACCATAAAGCTAAACCCTAAACCCTAATGCTAAACCCTAAATACTAATGCTAAACCCTAAATAACACTTATTTTTCAATTTTAAACATGTATATACATATATGTATAATTGACAATATACATATATGTATAGTTAAAAGATTAACAATATACACATGTGTATAAATCCAAAAAAAAAATTTTAAAAAAATTAATTCTTAAAGAAAAAGCTGCGATTTTTCAAAAAAAAAAAAAAAATTTGCATTTTTTCACCTTTTTTTTGCTTAGGGAAAATGTGTGGTCCAGAATGCTTCTCAAGTTTCTCATTTAGTCTACTACTTCTCACATGATCCTTATCCTATGTATATATATATATATATATATAGAGAGAGAGAGAGAGAGAGAAAGGGAAAGGTTAACGTACATTACGGCTTAACGTACATCACGTACGACAGGTAATTACGCACATTTATTTTAAAATCACGCATGTTATAACTCAAAAATCCAAAATCACGCATGTTGAAACACAATAATCACGCATATTGAAAACATTAATCATGCATGTTATAGAACAAATCACGCACGTTGTCGTACGTGAAGTATGTTAAGCCGTAATGTACAATATACTTTCTCTCTCTCTCTCTCTATATATATATATATAGGGTTAGGTTACTGTACAATATCCCTTATCGTACAATATGTACGCGCTCATCTCAGCCGTCAGATCTTCATCCCACATTGAAATCGCATGTTGGTTTTTTGTAACAATTTCGCATGTTGGTTTTTAACATGCGATTTCATCAAAATTACCACATGCGAAATTGTTACAAAAAACCAACATGCGTTTTCATCAAAATTATCACATGCGAAATTGTTACAAAAAGCAACATGCGATTTCATCAAAATTATCACATGCGATTTCATCCATGCTATTTTATAACATGCGATTTCACATCGCGTACGTAGCGTACGTTAAGAGATATTGTATAATACATTTTCTCTCTCTCTCTCTCTCTCTCTATATATATATATATATATATATAGGGGAGGTTCATTTAAGAAGAAAATTTAGTTGAGAAGAAAAAGAACAAAGGGTACAATTGTAAAATGTTAAGTAGTTTTTCTTTCATCTTATAACAATCCTCCAAAATATTTTCGAGACCCTAATATATTTTAAAATATCCCTATATGTCCTAAAGTACACCCCATATGCGAAAACGGGCCCCGAATACCCTTATTATTATTATTAAAATTAAATAAAAACGAATTTTAATGGTCTCTCGCGGGGCGCGTAAGCCACCCCATTGACCTACGCGGGTCGCGAGCGAGTGACTGGTGGCACGACCCCAGGCCGCCACGTGGCGGGACACACAGACAACCTATACTCGTGACCGGACGAAGCTAAACCCTAGGCAACCTATGTCGCAGGCCGCAAAGGCCCAACCTTCTTTCTACGCGGGCCGCGAGAGAAGGCGAAGAGTCGCCTATAAATGGAGGCTCCCAGTCTTCAATTTCCAATCGTTCAAAATCTCTCTCTCTCTCTCTCAAATTTTCTGCATAATAGGCATAACCTCCGGCCATTGTAAGTATCATAACCCCGATTACGTATTAGATACGCTGCCCGATTGATCCAGGGTTCCGTAACGGCTGTCGTGGTTATGCACGACGTAGTCGTTGGAATGCCGTCTCGGGGAGGGTATTGCTAATGTAAATATTAAGGGTTATTATACTAACACGTGTGCATTTGTGTAATTTATAGATAATCACCAGGAAACCCTTAAAGGAAACCTTAAAACAGCAATGTGAGTAATCTCCTTTTTGTTAACTATTTTTACAAAACCTCACTTAATTAATGATATATTAAACAGTGATTGAGTATTTGTATTCTACAATTATCGTCGGTATGTTGGGGTTTTGTATACAAAATTTGTTACTACCTTGCGAGGAGTACCATGACCACAAGTCGGGTTGACAGTACCGTGGGTGGTAATTGAATAGATGTAAAAAAATGTAATTGCGCGACCGCCCTCAATACTGTACAATGGCCTTTATTAAACTTAATTAAACTGGGATTCACTCACCAGTATTTCCCACTGACAAAATGTTTTTAAAATGCGTTTCAGGTAACAAAATGTGAAAGCCAAATAGAGGCCAGCTGGATAGCACTGAATGCTTGGAAAAGTGGCAATAAAGTTACCTAAAACATAGAGTTGTTTTTATTAAATAAAATAGGGTTTATCCCTATGAAAATGTGTGTACTTGAAACTTGGGGTTTTCCCATGTGTTTGATATATTAAAAGCGTGGTATTTTACTCTGATAAAATATTTCCTAACTACGGTCCTGATGTAAATTCCGCTGCCAAAATGACAAACCCAGATACCACCAAAACTTGCCGCGGCCGCCCGTTCCCGGGTTATTAGGGGACGAGGGTTGCGACAGAAAGTGGTATCAGAGCTAACCACTGATTCAGCCACAAAAGTGTTCTGCTGACACCCATATATTATTCAATATGTTAAGAAATTAATTACGGAAATACGTGCATATCTGTATTTTATTGTTGTGTGTTATTTGACTATTTGTTAGTTTACAGTATGAGCGACCAAGGACCTTCCGCCGCGTATCGTCAGTTGTCCAGCTCACCTAGAAGCGAAGGCACCTCTTCACAGCCTGCCCTCTCAAGGTATTCAACTGATAATGAAGACGGGATATTCGTGTTTAAGGCTCAGTCTGAAGAGTCATTCCCTCAGAAAAAGAGAGGATGGTTCAGTAGGGGAGCACACGAGCGTAGGAAAAGAATGAAAAAGTTACAACAGCAGCGAGTTCTAGCAGCCGCTAAAAAAGAAACCGGTGCCCACACCCAAGACATGCTTAATAGGAGTTTAGCAAATTTCCATATCCTAGCTGCCGACCCTAACCTAGAACAACTGATAGCACCTCAGCCATTACCACTATTCCCCGCTCAGCCAATGGAAATAGAAAACAACCCAGAAAATCAAGTCGAAATGCATTATTACAACCCAGAGGAGATACCTAGGATACCAGCACCCAATCCCTTAGACCCAGATTATGACCCGTGTGTCACACCCTGGCTTTGCGGAAGCGTGGTTAATTTGGTGTGACTTCTTAATACCATAGCTTAACCATAACAAAGCTATATGAAATAAAACCATGCAAGATCATCCATAGATTTAAGTTTTAAAACTGAAGTAACATAACATTGTCTTAGGGACTTACAACATCATAACATTAAACATTGTTTTGAAAGACATGAACATCAACATGAATAAAACGCAGTTCAAGATTTGTGACTCGTCCAGGAAGAAGTCACACTTCCTAAACTGGGATGACCTCGGAACCCATATGCAGCGGGAAAACATAACATACCGCGCCAGATCTTTAATTTCCTGAAATACATGTAAGTTGAAAAATCAACAATAATGTTGAGCGAGTTCATGTGTAAGTGAGTAAATAAACCTTTGTAAGTATAAAAATCCTGGTATGTAGCAAATAAGGAAAATGAGATCACCAATGGTTTGCAAGGCCATTGATATGTGTGAAGTGCAAGTAGGAAGACTCAAACCTAGCAGATTTCGCGATGGGTACAAAGTCACCCCGAGGTCCGTTACGCTAGGCCTGGGGTTGGGCTCGCTACACCCAGATAGATCTACCGCTTACGTCCCTCGGTCCTACAATGAGGATTAATGCCCTCCAGTTCCCGCCTACCCACTCACATGATCTAAATAATAAACCTCCTTACGCTAACCATACCATATATAAAGTACTTGTAATCAAAGTAACATGTATTTCACCCCTGCAGTTTAGAAAACTGAAAACAGTTAAGAGAAAAGGGGGACATGAACTCACAGTGGTGCGTCTCTACCAAGTATGCCTCCAAATCAATCAGCTGTGTGACGACCTACGCGTACTAATTCTATTAGACGGACGGCCGTGCCTTAGCTTTATGGTTTAAGTTTTTGGGAAATAGTTAGGCAACTATTTCATGTTTCTGTATATACTTGGTAGTCATTTTCCTTCCCAAGGATGGGGGATTTAATACATGTGTGTTCGTATAATTTCGAAATATATTATTAAGTCTCACTTAAAATATATTTTGTTTCCAACTTCAAAATATAAATATTCTTCTCAAAAATATTATACTTTAAAACATGTGATTTTCCCCAAAATAATACTTAGTAATATTATTTTTACCCTAAAAATAATATTCACGTAGTTCACAAAATAATCATAAACACTTATACAAGTGATGTTGTGAAAAATATATACTAAATATATATATGTATCACGTTTTATTTTGTGAAATCCCACCTCCGATATTTTGTAAATAAGTCGTGGCGAAATCTATAATTTGAAAACAAGTCAAAATGTATTTCTAACACTCATAGTGAAAATATTTCTAAGTGTTAGGCTTTTTGGAAAAATTTCGCCAGAGTTTCCTCTGTAACTGGAGGTGGCCACGCTTTCAAGCGTATCATTTTCTTTTACAAATCAACCCAACAATTTTCTCAATCATCAATAAGCATTATTCAAACCATCAAACTAGTCAAAATAGATGTAAATCGCAAGAATACATGAACTTGTGGTTTTTCCAAAATATGTAGTATTTTTTCATTACTTTTAGTGTATCTTTTGTATAAATCAACCCGGTTTCGTAAAAACCCCGTTTTTAAAGAAATTCCGTCTTTACAACTTCTTGTCATCTTTTCCAAAAATAGTTCTTTCGTCAAAACTTTTTGTGTTACACAAGTGTCTACGCACTTGTGTGTTTTTAAAAATCATTCGTGTTAGTGTAAGATCCGTCTTTAAAAGTACGTTTTCTCTCGACACGTGGTCCTTTGAAAATACCGCTTGTAGATCCGTAGATATACTAGTTTTAAACACTATTTCACAAGCAAAATTGCTTTTACACAAGTTCATGATTCGTGTGTGGTAGAGTTTCATCCTTTAACCCTTGTTACTTCCAAAACAACCTTATGTCATGATCCATGATCATGACCAACCCGGGTTAAATGATGATCCGAGCTACAACAACATAGATCGGGTCCAAATAATAACACAAATCAATTACTACAAGTTTTACACAACATATGAGCTTTTAACCATCACTTTTAGTGTTTTTAGTAGACTTTTATGCTTCATCTTGTATGTTAACGAGTTTTAACCGTTACGAATCATATTAACCACTTTAAAATAGTTCGGGAAGGTGATTTAAGCAACTTACCACTAGCTCGAGGCTAGGGAAGAATCTAAGCGAAAAACGCGTGGATAAAAGCAATGTAGTGAGGTCCTTCGCCTTCCGATTGCACCAAGCTTCCTTATACGCGATCCTTATCACTTGTATGAGCTTGGAATGTGAAGATCAAAACTCGAAAATGGATGGATGTTGAGAGGGGTGTTCAGCCGAAGCCTTTGAGAGAGGGAGAGAGAGCTTGAGTGTTGAGTTGTGAGATGGAAATGTTATGGTGTGTTAATGATCTAACTTATAGACAATTAGTGTGAGTATTAACCAAAGGTTCATATGTCTTCTAGATACTAAACACAAGATTATAATAATCAACAAAAGGACAAGGGGTGTCCCCCTTCTTGGGGAAGGTTTGTAAAAGGGGGGGGGGGGTACTAGTTCGATTCCAACTAGTAGTTAGGATATTAGTTAGGTTATTCTAGTTAAGTTAAGTGATTAACCCGGTTACTAGTGTGTAGTGTGTTATGACGGGTGTTAGGGTATTCAGGGACCCTAACTGGCTCAGAAAAAGAAAAACAATGAAAATGACAATATTTTCATGTTCCGGGTATAGTCCGGTTGTTCGGTTGGATGGTAATCCGTTAAAGTGCTTAACAAAGCTTTAAAGTGTCGTTAATACCCTTTTTAGTGACACAACTCATTTCTGACACTTTGGAAAGTGTCTAGCAATATTTTTCTCATCTTTTGGCACTTTATTAGGTAGCTAAATGCTGAATTATTATGTAAAGTGCTGAATTTTGTGCTTAGAGCACGTTTTAGGCACATCCAGTCATTGTAACTTATTCCTAGAGACGCAGTTCTACAACCCTTATATCCCTACACTCACCACTAGTGTAGCAAAATATTTCTGGCTCATACAGGCCTTAGAGGCAGTGTCTGCCGGATGCTGGCTTATCAGCATGTTCAATAGGTTATCCGCTTATAGTGCTACTGTGCTTTTTGTGCATCATGTTTGTCACTAAGGTTCAGCATATAAATAATGTAGTGACGGTAAGTAAAGTATGATGCAGGTATATGCATGTATCAGAAATCAAGTAGCAGTTCATCAGTAATTTCAAACAAGCACAGTAATTAAGCAGTAATTAATTATTAATTAAGTCGTACGGATACCTGGTTTGGTGAGGGTTGTCACATTCTCCCCCCCGTTAGAAAAATTTTGTCCCGAAATTTTAAGTTCTGCTTGTAGATGCAGGGTTCTTAGGAAATAAGTGGGGGTATTTCTCTTTCATCCGGTCCTCACGCTCCCAGGTGTATTCAGGACCATGTCTGGCATTCCAACGAACCTTGACGAGCTTGACACTGCTCCGGCGGGTCTTGTTTACTTTCCAATCCGTAACCTCAACCGGTTCTTCAACGAAATGGAGCGTGTCGTCAACATGAATCTCGTCGATGGGAATGGCAATGGTATCTTGAGTTGGACTTTTCTTCAGGTTGGATACATGAAATGTATCGTGAACTGAATGGAGTTCAGCAGGTAAGTCCAGCTTGTATGCTACTAGTCCTATTCTTTCCAAAATTCTGAAAGGACCAATGTAGCGCGGATTTAACTTCCCACGCTTTCTGAAGCGTGCCACACCCTTCCAGGGTGTAACTTTCAATAAAACCATTTCTCCAACTTGGAAATCCAAGTGTTTCCGGTTTGGATCCGCATAGGCTTTCTGTCTGTGGCGAGCTGCTTCGATGCGTTTTAGAATCTGCGCAATCTTGTCTGTCGTCTCTTGGACGATTTCGGGACCAGCAAGCTGCCTATCACCTGCGACAGCCCAGCATAGGGGTGATCGGCACTTGCGTCCGTAAAGGGCTTCAAATGGCGCGACACCAATACTGGTGTGGTAGTTGTTGTTGTATGAAAATTCGACCAAAGGCAAATGCTTATCCCAGCTACCACCCAAATCCATAACACACGCTCTCAGCATGTCTTCCAAAGTCTGTATCGTTCGCTCGCTTTGACCGTCGGTTTGCGGATGAAACGCAGTGCTCAGATTCAATTGCGAGCCAAAAGCTTCTTGGAAGGATTGCCATATCCTTGACACAAACCTTCCGTCTCTATCAGAGATGATTGAGAGAGGTACTCCATGGCGCGTAACGATCTCTCTCAGGTAAATTTCAGCCAATTTGCTCGTATTATCCTTCTCTCTGATAGGTAAGAAGTGTGCTGACTTTGTTAATCGATCCATTATTACCCAAATAGTGTCATGGCCTCTTGGCGTTCTTGGCAACTTTGTAATAAAATCCATTGAGATTTGTTCCCATTTCCACTTGGGAATCTCAGGTTGTTGCAGAAGTCCTGAAGGCTTCTGGTATTCCGCTTTCACCTTAGCACACGTTAAACATTTGCTCACATAAACAGCAACATCGCCTTTCATCCTAGGCCACCAATAATAATCTTTGAGATCCTGGTACATCTTATCCGCTCCAGGGTGGATAGAGTACCGCGACTTGTGAGCTTCATCAAAAATAACCTTCCTTAAACCTCCAAACCAAGGAACCCAAATCCTTTTCTCAAAACATAACGTTCCTTCCTTGTTTGGTACCAGTAGCTTCTCCATCCCACGGAGATATTCTTCTTCAAGGTTTCCTTCCTTGAGAGCTTCTTTCTGCGCGGCACGAATGCGCAAGGAAAGATCGGTTCGGATAATCATTTCTAAAGCCCTAACCCTTATGGGCTTGATCCTCTCCTTTCGACTTAGGGCATCGGCGACCACATTCGCCTTCCCTGGATGATACTTTATCTTGCAGTCGTAATCGTTCAACAACTCAACCCATCGTCTTTGCCTCATATTCAGCTCCTTCTGATTGAATATGTGCTGTAGGCTCTTGTGATCTGTGAAGATTGTACACTTTGTACCATAAAGGTAGTGTCTCCAGATCTTTAATGCAAATACCACTGCGCCAAGTTCCAAATCATGTGTGGTATAGTCCTTTTCGTGCACTTTCAGTTGACGCGATGCGTAAGCAATAACCTTTTGGCGTTGCATCAACACGCAACCCAATCCTTGACGTGAGGCGTCACAGTATACCACAAAATCCTCTGTACCTTCCGGTAGTGCTAAGATTGGCGCATTGCAGAGCTTATCCTTCAATATCTGGAACGCTTCTTCTTGTTTGATTCCCCAATCAAACTTCTTATCTTTCTGCGTGAGGAGCGTCAAAGGTTGAGCGATTTTTGAAAAATCCTCAATGAACCTTCGATAGTAGCCAGCCAAACCCAAGAATTGTCGAATCTCGGTTGGCGTTTTTGGCGTTTCCCAATTCTTGATCGCTTCGATCTTGGTTGGATCCACGTGGATTCCATCTCCGTTCACCACGTGTCCAAGAAATTGTACTTCACGTAGCCAAAACTCGCACTTAGAGAACTTGGCATACAACTGTTCTTTCTTCAACAGCTCCAAAATAGCTCTTAGATGCTGCTCGTGCTCAGCCTTTGTTCTTGAATAAATCAAGATGTCGTCGATAAACACAATCACGAACTTGTCCAAGTACGGCTTGCAAACTCTATTCATGAAGTCCATAAAGACTGCAGGTGCGTTTGTCAAACCAAACGACATAACAAGGAACTCGTAGTGCCCATAACGAGTTCTGAAGGCTGTCTTTGGGATACTCTCCTCTTGTATCCTTAACTGATGGTATCCAGATCGAAGATCGATCTTTGAATAAAAGCTTGAGCCTTGTAGTTGATCGAATAGATCATCGATTCTTGGCAGAGGATATCTATTCTTGATCGTCAGCTTGTTCAATTCTCTGTAGTCGATACACATACGAAAACTACCGTCCTTCTTCTTGACAAACAGGACCGGAGCTCCCCAAGGCGATAAGCTTGGTCGGATAAAACCCTTGTCTAAAAACTCTTGAAGTTGTGTCGACAGTTCCTGCATCTCAGACGGAGCAAGTCTATAAGGTGCCTTAGCCACAGGCGCGGCGCCTGGAACTAAGTCAATGCGGAACTCTACTTGTCTCTGAGGTGGCAGTCCAGTTAAGTCCTCTGGGAAGACTTCTGGATATTCCCTCACGACAGGGATGTCTTCGATCTTTGGTTCTGCAGCTTTCTTATCCACAATGTGTGCCAGGAAGGCAACACATCCCTTTTGCAAATACTTTCGCGCTTTGAGGCAGCTGATAATTCTTAACGGCGTATCACGCTTCTCCCCGTGAACCACAATTGTTTCGCCATCTTCGGTGGGGATACGAACGACCTTTTCGTGACAAACTATCTCAGCCTTGTTACTTGATAGCCAATCCATTCCTACCACCACGTCGAAGCTTCCCAACTGGACTGGTAGTAGATCTAGAGCAAACTCATGCTCTCCCAATTCGATCACACAACCTCTGATAACTTCATTGGCTTCTACTAACTTCCCATTAGCCAATTCGATTGAGTAGGGAATATCTAACTTATTAGCGGCTAAACCAAGCATATTCTTAAACTCTAACGATACGAAGCTATAATCGGCACCAGTATCAAATAAAACGGATGCATAGCGTTGATTTACAGGGAACGTACCGGTAACGACATTGGGGTCCTGGCGCGCTTCCCTCGCTTCGATATGGAACACTCTTCCACGGGCTTGGTTCAACTCTGGGCAGTTCCTCTTAAAATGCCCGATATCACCACAGTTAAAGCATCCAAGTCTTTGCCCGTTTCCACCTCCAATTCCAGCTTGGTTGTTGTTTTGGTTCGCATTACCAGCTTGATTCGCATTGTTGTCTCAATTGCCGTTTCCTCCATTATTCCCCTGTGGGCGATTTCCAATACCACCACGATTATTATTTCTATTCCCAAATCCTCCTTGGCCTCCCCGGCCAGCACTAGCCCAACAAGAATCCTTCAAGTGACCTGTCTTTCCACAAGCTTCACATACTTTTGGCCCGCATCGGCCAGAATGGTAACGCTGGCAGGTGTTGCACTTGGGCTGGGTGCCCATATATCCCTTTCCTTTCTTTCCACTACCAGCTGTAACCTGAGCTGGCGTGCTTGGCTCTCCTTTCTTAACAACCACACTGGCGCCCTGCTTGAAGTTCGAGAACTTCCGTTTGTTACCTCCTGATGACTCGACGTGAGTCTCTGCCTTCTTCGTCTTGATCTCATCAAACTTGTTCAGGCGAATAGTCTCCTCAGTGAGAGCCACGCTCAAATCAATCGCCTCAGTAATGGTCGCAGGCTTGGATGAGGTCACCATGCTTATGATTTGAGGAGCTAATCCCCAAATGAAACGTTCAATCCGCTTGAACTCCGGAGTGACCATGTAGGGTACCACATGCGATAAGTCATGGAACCTTTGAACGTATTCTGCGATCTTTGGACCGTCCATTTTCAAATGCCAGAACTCGGTTTCCAATCTTTGGATTTCCGCGCGAGAGCAGTACTTCCTGCGCATAAGTTCCTTCAGTTCGGTCCAGGTTAGCGCGTAGGCAGCAGCTTCACCAAGTGTATGTACTTGCAGATTCCACCAAGAGAGGGCTCCATCCAAGAATAGCCCTGAGATATAGGTGACTTGCTGATCTAGTGCGCATTTGCTCATGCGAAGAACAGATTCAGTTTTCTCGGCCCAACGAACAAAGGCGACAGCACCTCCTGTGCCATCAAAGTTGACCGGTTTGCAGTCTAGAAACTGCTTGTAGGTGCACCCTGCACATACGTTATAACATACGATCGGCATTAGCATCATTGCTAAAGATATCCAATTAGGTCATGGTATGTCTAAATGACTTAGTATTACCATGAGGTGGATTATTGTTGCCATTGTTGTTTGAACTGCTTCCGCTGGGTCCTCCTTGCGAAGCGGCGTATTGTGCGATGGCAGCAGCGATGACTTGTTGGAGTTCTGCCTCATTGGTAGGCATGCGTGTCTCACGTCTCGGCGGCATCTTCTAAAAGATGTGTTTTACGTCGGTCAGGCCATAGTAAAGATCCCATGTTATAATACATAAGTCAGGTCATAATATAGCGTATGTATATAATGATAGTAATAGTACATAACATCTCATGTTATAATCATATCAATCACACAACATCCCATGTTACAAACATCAATCACACAACATCCCATGTCATAGAATATAAATAACCAAATCAAGCATCAAATATGATGAGAATACTGCGATTGCCATATAATGAGACCACATAGTAAGCGTACAAGTACATCACAGTGTCATACAACATCAGTCGACTAAGGGCTACAAAGGAGAGTGGGTCTGACCCTGACACTGACACGGTGGCGTCTGGGCTCTCTCAAGCTCCTGAATGCGCTGCGTGTGTGCCTCATGCTGGGCGACAAAAGACATCAAAACGTCCTCAATAGTGTACCCCATGTGGAAAGAATGGTAGGGGTCAGTCGGTGGCATAGCAGAAGGTGATGTCCAAAGGAACGGCTCACTGGTGGGATCAAAAGGTGCCACATGAAATGGAGAAATAGGGGGAAAAGTAGCAGACGGTGGTATAGCAGAGATAGATACCGGTACCTCCCCAAAAGGGTGAGCCGAAGAACCTTCTCCAGGTCGTGCTGGAGGTGTAAACCGAGGAAATGAAAAGGAGGTATCAATGTGACGGGTATCAGTGATCTGAGGGGGAATAGGTGGGACCTCGTCATCAGCAGGAATCCACCCATGCTGGGCGTGCTCATCTCGTGGGTCCACCTGTGCCTCAAAACGGGCACGATCAAACTGAACTGGCATAGGATCATGGTGAGGTGCAACAAGAGGGTCAACTGGTGCATCAACAATAAGTGGGGGATCAACATGATCAGCAGCAATGACATGATCGCCCTCCAACAACGGGGCATCTACTGGGTGATCATCAATAGGTGGGTCAGCAATGACAGGCTCAATAATAGGTGCGTCAGCATGAACTGGGTCATGCTCAAGCACTGGGTCAGGAGCAGGGTCCAGTGGCTACTCGGGATCATCAAAGGCCATCTCAAAATCAAACTCAGGGTCGATGGGATCAACTGGGTCAACTGGGTCAACCAGATCCTCCATAGGTTGATCCATGGGTATAAACTCTATATCCTCATCTGGGTCGAATCCTGTGGGAAAGACAGGATCGGAATCCTCCACATCATCGTGGTCGAAAGCAAAACTAGGAATAGGGGCAACAGAGGATGCCTAGTCGGGATCCGATCCATGTGAGAAGTGATGCGCACTCTGGGTGTGTGAAGGCGCGGAGGCCACAGACTCGAAAGAGTCTGGGACCGGTGAGTGAGCAGGTGACTCCTCAGCGGGAGCATCTGCGATCATCAAAAGATCTCCAGCAGGAAGAAGGGCCTCGCCCTGAACCTCATCCTCTAAGGGCTCGTCATCAAACAAATCGACATCACCATCATCGTCGGCGTCGAGAAGCAAATCGTAAGTAGGATATGAAGCAAGCGGTACGGGAGCAGGGATCTCCACTAACGGTAGGTCCCCGGCCAAAGGGCCATCAGCGAGCTCATCAGCACCATCAGGTAAAGCAAAGGGCTGAAAATCATCCTCGTCTGTGCTAGTAACGTCGGATGTGTGGACCTCGTGCTCTGAAGGCTCTAGGTCATCTGATACTATAGGTCTAGGTCCTGTGGTGTCTGAGTCACCTGTGCCAGAGGTGTCCATAGTGTCTGTAACATAAACACAAACATGCACAAACAGTCAATCATACAATCAAATAATCACATAAGTCACCAAGTAAGCATTCAAATAATTCTCCTAGTCCCACTAGCCTCCCAGCCTCTCAGACTGCTCTTCCTAGTCCCACTAGCCAATTCTCCTAGTCCCACTAGCCAATTCTCCCAGCCTCTCAGACTGCTCTTCCTATTCCCACTAGCCAATTCTCCTAGTCCCACTAGCCAATTCTCCCAGCCTCTCAGACTGCTCTTCCTAGTCCCACTAGCCAATTCTCCTAGTCCCACTAGCCAATTCTCCTAGTCTCACTAGCCAACTACCTCGATCTCCCAGACCGAGCCTCGGCCTCCAAGACCGAGCCTCAGCCTTTCCGGACTGAGCCTAAAAATAATAAATAAATGTGCTCAACATTTGTTTGTAAAAACGTTTTGGATCTGGACTTAAGTGGTATGCAGTAAAAATGTTTTCGTGGGAGCCCTAGTGATCATAGTCTAGACTCGAGAAAGAATCCTAGTTCGCTATGATCAGAGCTCTGATACCAAGCTGTCACACCCTGGCTTTGCGAAAGCGTGGTTAATTTGGTGTGACTTCTTAATACCATAGCTTAACCATAACAAAGCTATATGAAATAAAACCATGCAAGATCATCCATAGATTTAAGTTTTAAAACTGAAGTAACATAACATTGTCTTAGGGACTTACAACATCATAACATAAAACATTGTTTTGAAAGACATGAACATCAACATGAATAAAACGCAGTTCAAGATTTGTGACTCGTCCAGGAAGAAGTCACACTTCCTAAACTGGGATGACCTCGGAACCCATATGCAGCGGGAAAACATAACATACCGCGCCAGATCTTTAATTTCCTGAAATACATGTAAGTTGAAAAATCAACAATAATGTTGAGCGAGTTCATGTGTAAGTGAGTAAATAAACCTTTGTAAGTATAAAAATCCTGGTATGTAGCAAATAAGGAAAATGAGATCACCAATGGTTTGCAAGGCCATTGATATGTGTGAAGTGCAAGTAGGAAGACTCAAACCTAGCAGATTTCGCGATGGGTACAAAGTCACCCCGAGGTCCATTACGCTGGGCCTGGGGTTGGGCTCGCTACACCCAGATAGATCTACTGCTTACGTCCCTCGGTCCTACAATGAGGATTAATGGCCTCCAGTTCCCGCCTACCCACTCACATGATCTAAATAATAAACCTCCTTACGCTAACCATACCATGTATAAAGTACTTGTAATCAAAGTAACATGTATTTCACCCCTGCAGTTTAGAAAACTGAAAACAGTTAAGAGAAAAGGGGGACATGAACTCACAGTGGTGCGTCTCTACCAAGTATGCCTCCAAATCAATCAGCTGTGTGACGACCTACGCGTACTAATTCTATTAGACGGACGGCCGTGCCTTAGCTTTATGGTTTAAGTTTTTGGGAAATAGTTAGGCAACTATTTCGTGTTTACATTCTGTATATACTTGGTAGTCATTTTCCTTCCCAAGGATGGGGGATTTAATACATGTGTGTTCGTATAATTTCGAAATATATTATTAAGTCTCACTTAAAATATATTTTGTTTCCAACTTCAAAATATAAATATTCTTCTCAAAAATGTTATACTTTAAAACATGTGATTTTCCCCAAAATAATACTTAGTAATATTATTTTTACCCTAAAAATAATATTCACGTAGTTCACAAAATAATCATAAACACTTATACAAGTGATGTTGTGAAAAATATATACTAAATATATATATGTATCACGTTTTATTTTATGAAATCCCACCTCCGATATTTTGTAAATAAGTCGTGGCGAAATCTATAATTTGAAAACAAGTCAAAATGTATTTCTAACACTCATAGTGAAAATATTTCTAAGTGTTAGGCTTTTTGGAAAAATTTCGCCAGAGTTTCCTCTATAACTGGAGGTAGCCACGCTTTCAAGCGTATCATTTTCTTTTACAAATCAACCCAACAATTTTCTCAATCATCAATAAGCATTATTCAAACCATCAAACTAGTCAAAATAGATGTAAATCGCAAGAATACATGAACTTGTGGTTTTTCCAAAATATGTAGTATTTTTCCATTACTTTTAGTGGATCTTTTGTATAAATCAACCCGGTTTCGTAAAAACCCCATTTTTAAAGAAATTCCGTCTTTACAACTTCTTGTCATCTTTTCCAAAAATAGTTCTTTCGTCAAAACTTTTTGTGTTACACAAGTGTCTACGCACTTGTGTGTTTTTAAAAATCATTCGTGTTAGTGTAAGATCCGTCTTTAAAAGTACGTTTTCTCTCGACACGTGGTCCTTTGAAAATACCGCTTGTAGATCCGTAGATCTACTAGTTTTAAACACTATTTCACAAGCAAAATTGCTTTTACACAAGTTCATGATTCGTGTGTGGTAGAGTTTCATCCTTTAACCCTTGTTACTTCCAAAACAACCTTATGTCATGATCCATGATCATGACCAACCCGGGTTAAATGATGATCCCAGCTACCACAACATAGATCGGGTCCAAATAATCACACAAATCAATTACTACAAGTTTTACACAACATATGAGCTTTTAACCATCACTTTTAGTGTTTTTAGTAGACTTTTATGCTTCATCTTGTATGTTAACGAGTTTTAACCGTTACGAATCATATTAACCACTTTAAAATAGTTCGGGAAGGTGATTTAAGCAACTTACCACTAGCTCGAGGCTAGGGAAGAATCTAAGCGAAAAACGCGTGGATAAAAGCAATGTAGTGAGGTCCTTCGCCTTCCGATTGCACCAAGCTTCCTTATACGCGATCCTTATCACTTGTATGAGCTTGGAATGTGAAGATCAAAACTCGAAAATGGATGGATGTTGAGAGGGGTGTTCGGCCGAAGCCTTTGAGAGAGGGAGAGAGAGCTTGAGTGTTGAGTTGTGAGATGGAAATGTTATGGTGTGTTAATGATCTAACTTATAGACAATTAGTGTGAGTATTAACCAAAGGTTCATATGTCTTCTAGATACTAAACACAAGATTATAATAATCAACAAAAGGACAAGGGGTGTCCCCCTTCTTGGGGACGGTTTGTAAAAGGGGGGGGGGGGTACTAGTTCGATTCCAACTAGTAGTTAGGATATTAGTTAGGTTATTCTAGTTAAGTTAAGTGATTAACCCGGTTACTAGTGTGTAGTGTGTTATGACGGGTGTTAGGGTATTCAGGGACCCTAACTGGCTCAGAAAAAGAAAAACAATGAAAATGACAATATTTTCATGTTCCGGGTATAGTCCGGTTGTTCGGTTGGATGGTAATCCGTTAAAGTGCTTAACAAAGCTTTAAAGTGTCGTTAATACCCTTTTTAGTGACACAACTCATTTCTGACACTTTGGAAAGTGTCTAGCAATATTTTTCTCATGTTTTGGCACTTTATTAGGTAGCTAAATGCTGAATTATTATGTAAAGTGCTGAATTTTGTGCTTAGAGCACGTTTTAGGCACATCCAGTCATTGTAACTTATTCCTAGAGACGCAGTTCTACAACCCTTATATCCCTACACTCACCACTAGTGTAGCAAAATATTTCTGGCTCATACAGGCCTTAGAGGCAGTGTCTGCCTGATGTTGGCTTATCAGCATGTTCAATAGGTTATCCGCTTATAGTGCTACTGTGCTTTTTGTGCATCATGTTTGTCACTAAGGTTCAGCATATAAATAATGTAGTGACGGTAAGTAAAGTATGATGCAGGTATATGCATGTATCAGAAATCAAGTAGCAGTTCATCAGTAATTTCAAACAAGCACAGTAATTAAGCAGTAATTAATTATTAATTAAGTCGTACGGATACCTGGTTTGGTGAGGGTTGTCACACCGTGGTTAGATGATCATAGGGATTATGTACAACGCTACCACCTAACAGACGAACCCATGCCAAACCTAGCAGCTTACCCAGGTCTGGACCCTCTAGATCCCTACTATGATAACGATGAATACATTAGGAAAATTTTAGAGAATCCTTACCCATACCAGGAACCCGCACCCCAGTTTCCAAACCCAACCCCAGTACCTGCACCCCCAATGAGTGCAGAAAATGTGCAAGAGCTCTGAACTTTCGGAGAAGAGATTTTAGAGAGTAACGAGAGAATGAGGCAAGTTGGAGAGCGACTCGTCTGGAAGTACGACGAGCGCAATATGGAGTTCTGGATGAACCCATATCAGTGAAGGTGATGGTGGAGGTAGTAATAATAATAATATAATATAATAATACATAATATGCGTGTATGTTTGAAAAAAAAACCCTAAATCATAACTATGGATGCCTACTAGTAGTGTAATTTTAATTTCAGCTGTATTGTAATTTTTAAATTCAGTATCGGTTTGTATTAGATGCATATTATATATATAAAAAGAGTAAGTCGCAATGATCGACGTTTTTGATCAACATGCGTATTATGTGATCGATTGTATTAAATATTATTTTGTGATATTAATAATTAATAAATGTTTAAAATTCAGATGGACAACGAAGTGAACCAGGAAAACCAGAACAATGAAAACCAGAATGACAATAACCCGAATAACAATAACAATGGGAATCAAGTGGACAACAGTGCCATCCAACACATAGTGGCACAAGGGATAATTGACGCAATGCCCTTTATTATCAAAACAGTTAAGGAAGCGGATAATAAAAGTAAACATAGCAGTAAACGACCCACTGAACCTGAACACAGCGTAAACAATGGACCCATACTTCAAGCGCCCATTCCTAAAAGAAGAAGAACCATGCCTTATGGTTGTTCTTATAAAGAATTCTGGTCTTGTAAACCAATTGAATTCTCGGGAAATGAAGGGGCCGTTGCGGTTTTACGCTGGATAGAAAAGACTGAGGCAGTGTTAAAGATAAGCAAGTGCGCGGAAGAAGATAAGATAAAGTTTGCTTCCAATCTGTTTAAGAACTCAGCCTTAGAATGGTGGAACACTATCCTCCAGTCTAGGGGAAGTGATAGGGTTTATAATATGGAATGGGAGGAATTCAAAAGCATGGTAGAAAGGAAATTATGCCCTCCCAATGAAAAGGAACAGATAGCAAATAAATTCCTAAACCTTAGGATGACTGGAGTGGATAGTAAGGGATACACTACATTATTCTTTGAATATGCTAGAATAGTGCCAACCCTTGCATCACCTGAACCAGTATTAATCTCCCGTTAGATCTGGGGATTAATCAGTGAGATTAGACATGTAGTCAAGGCAGCTAGACCTCAAACCATAGAAGAAGCAGTAGAACTAGCAAATACCTTGACAGATGAGTTAGTGCATACTCGAGAAGAAGAGCAGAGGAGAAACCTAGCTCAGAAACTTACCCAGGAATTCCATTACGGTAATTCCAACCGTGGGAGAAATATAGGTTCTACCTTGGCACCCTATTACAAGGCTTGCAAGAAAAAGCACTCGGGAAAATGCTCCACTTACTGCAATTTCTGCAAGATAGCAGGGCATAAGGAAGAAGATTGCAGGAGGAAACCTAATAATGGAATGTGTTTCAACTGTGGAGAAAAAGGTCACATCAAGCCAAACTGTCCGAAACTAGTTCCAGCCATGGGCAACAAGAACACTAAAAATGCTAGAGCATTTGTTCTGACGGCAGATGAAGCCAAGATGATTCCGGATGTGATAGCCGGTATGTTTTTAGTTAATCATGATTTTGCTAAAGTATTATTTGACTCTGGTGCGAACCAAAGTTTTATTAATACTTCATTTTGAAAAATTCTTAATCAACCATTAACTAAACTCCCACAAGAATGTCTAGTAGAGACAACAAATGGAGAAAACATTAAGATTTCTAAATTCTTGCAGGGAGCAAGAATAGAATTTTTAAATCAAGAGTTTGTTGCAAACCTTTATCCAATGAATCTGGCAGGATTTGATGTTGTATTAGGAATGGATTGGTTAATAGCCAATAAAGCCAGTATTTTATGTGATTAAAAGTCAATCCAAGTAAATTCACCAAAAGGTGAAAAGATCACAATTAAAGGAGATAAGCCGTCTAGATCCACAAAATTCATCTCTATGATGAAAACAGCAAGTTATATAAGAAAAGGATCATTAGTGTATTTGATTTCTATAATCACTAACACTAAAGGAAAAGAACTAAAAGATATACCAGTAGTATCTCAATTTTCAGACGTGTTTCTAGAAGAATTACCAGGACTACCGCCAGACAGAGAAGTGGAATTCAGAATCCATCTGCTACCAGGAACAGCACCGATTGCCAAAGCACCTTACCGTTTGGAACCAGCGGAAATGCAGGAACTGAAGAAACAGTTAGACGAATTCCTGGAGAAAGGATTCATACAGCCAAGCTCATCACCATGAGGAGCGCCGATTTTATTCGTAAAAAAAAGACGAATCAATGCGTATGTGCATTGACTACCGTGAATTGAACAAAGTCACGATTAAGAATCGGTATCCATTACCGAGAATCGATGATCTGTTCGATCAATTGCAAGAAGCTAGATTTTTCTCTAAAATCAATTTACGATCAGGATATCATCAATTAAAGGTACAGGAAGAAGACATTCCTAAGTCCGCTTTTAGAACAAGGTACGACCATTATGAATTTACTGTCATGCCATTTGGTTTAACCAATGCCCCAGATGCATTTATGGACATGATGAACCGAATATGTAAGCCATATTTGGATAAATTCATAATTGTCTTTATAGATGATATTCTCATTTACTCTTAGAGTAAAAAGGAACATGCAAAGCATTTGCACGCACTTCTAAGTTTATTAAAAAAAAGAAAAGCTTTATGCAAAGTTTTCGAAGTGCGAGTTTTGGTTAAAACACGTACAGTTTCTTGGACACTTAGTCAATCATGAAGGAATTCATGTAGATCCTACCAAGATCGAGGCAATTATCAGATGGAAAACCCCTGAGTCACCAACTGAGGTTAGAAGTTTCTTAGGATTGGCCGGTTACTATAGAAGGTTTATTCGAGATTTTTCCAAAATAGTCATTCCCTTGACTAAGTTAACCTGTAAATCTGTTAAGTTTGAATGGGGACCAAAACAAGAGGAAGCCTTTAGAATTCTTAAGCAAAGGTTAACCAACGCACCCATACTAGCGTTACCAGAAGGAACTGAAGACTTTGTAGTCTATTGTGACGCTTCTAAGTTGGGTTATGGATGTGTGTTGATGCAACGTCGAAAGGTTAAAGCCTATGCATCTAGACAACTTAAGAATCTTGAAGAGAATTATTCAACCCGTGATCTAGAATTAGGAGCAATAATCTTTGCCCTGAGAATTTGGAGACATTACCTTTACGGTAGTAAGTTTACCATTTTCACCGATCATAAGAGTTTAAGGTATGTTTTCGGACAAAAAGAATTGAATATGAGGCAAAGACGTTGGATGGAGATACTTAGTGATTATGATTGCAACATTCAATATCATGCAGGAAAATCAAATGTGGTAGCTGATGCTTTAAGTCGGAAATATCATGAAAAGCCAAAAAGGGTACGTTATCTTAAATTAAATCTACAAGTAGATTTAAATGATCAGATTAGAGAAGCACAAGAATTAGTAATCAAGGATGATACTGAAAAGTTAAAAGGAATGATTAAGGAATTAGAACAAGGAACATATGGAATTTGGAGATTCCATAAGAAAAGGATGTGGATACCTAAATTAGGAAACCTACATCACCGTATATTAGAAGAAGCCCATAAATCTAAGTATACGATGCATCCCGGAAGTGATAAAATGTATCAGGACTTAAGAAAGAATTTCTGGTGGAAATGGATGAAAAAGGATATAGCAGCTTATGTTTCTAAGTGTTTAACATGTTCACAAGTTAAAGCTGAACATCAGAAACCTTCAGGTTTATTGCAACAGTTAGAAATGCCAGTTTGGAAATGGGAATTGATAACAATGGTTTTTGTTACCAAATTACCCAAAACAAGGAAAGGTAATGATACAATCTGGGTGATTGTAGACAGGCTAACTAAGTCAGCTCATTTTCTACCAAAGAAGGAAACTTTCAGTATGGAACAATTAGCTAAATTGTATGTAAATGAAATAGTTTCATTACATGGAATACCTTTATCAATTATTTCTGGCAGAGATAGCCGTTTTACCTCTCATTTTTGGATAAGTTTAAAAAAAGCCATGGGAACCAAGTTAAATCTAAGCACCGCTTATCATCCTCAAACAGACGGACAAAGTGAAAGAACGATCCAGACGATGGAGGACATGCTTAGAGCTTGTGTAATTGATTTCGGAGGTAATTGGGACGATCACTTGCCATTAATAGAATTTTCTTATAATAACAGTTATCACACAAGTATCAATGATGCACCATTCGAAGCACTTTATGGACGAAAATGCCAAACCCTAGTCTGTTGGGTAGAAATTGGAGAAAAGCAGTTATCAGGACCTGAAATAGTGCAAGAAACAACAGACAAGATCATTCAAGTCAAAGAACGACTAAAAGCAGCACGTGATCGACAAAAGAGTTATGCTGATAACAGAAGCAAGCCATTGGAATTTCAAGTAGGAGATAATGTATTATTGAAAGTCTCTCCTTGGAAAGGAATAGTAAGATTCATCAAAAGGGGAAAGCTAAGTCTCATGTATGTTGGACCTTTTGAGATTATTAGAAGAATAGGACCTGTAGCCTATCAGCTACAACTCCCAGAGGAAATGGCAAGAATGCATAATGTATTTCATGTATCTAATCTCAAGAAATGCCTAGCTGATGAATCACTTGTAGTACCTCTAAAGGATATAGAGGTAAATGAACAGTTAAAGTTTGTAGAGAGGCCTCTACAGATTGAAGACAGGAAAATCAAGAACCTTAAACATAAGAGATTAGTTCTGGTCAAAGTAAAATGGGACTCCAAAAGAGGACCAGAGCACACATGGGAGCTTGAATCAGAAATGCAAAGGAAATATCCACACTTATTCCAATAGATCTTGAGGACGAGCTCTAAAACAAGGTGGGGAGGATAAAATAACCCTCCAAAATATTTCCGAGACCCTAATATATTTTAAAATATCCCTATATGTCCTAAAGTTCACCCCGTATGCGAAAACGGGCCCCGAATACCCTTATTATTATTAAAATTAAATAAAAAAGGATTTTAATGGTCTCTCGCGGGGCGCGTAAGCCACCCCCTTGACCTACGCGGGCCGCGAACGAGTGACTGGTGGCATGACCCCCAGGCCACCACGTGGCGGGACACACGGACAACCTATACTCGTGACCGGACGAAGCTAAACCCTAGGCGACCTATGTCGCGGGCCGCGAAGGCCCAGCCTTCTTTCTACGCGGGCCGCAAGAGAAGGCGATGAGTCGCCTATAAATGGAGGCTCTCAGCCTTCAGTTTTCGATCGTTCAAAATCTCTTTCTCTCTCAAATTTTTTGCATAATAGGCATAACCTCCGGGCATAATACCCCCTAATTAACGAAGTTCTGCTCCATTGTAAGTATCATAACCCCGATTACGTATCAGATACGTTGCCCGATTGATCCAGGGTTCCGTAACGGCTGTCGTGGTTCTGCCTGACGTAGTCGTTGGAATGCCGTCTCAGGGAGGGTATTGCTAATGAAAATATTAAGGGTTATTATACTAACACGTGTGCATTTGTGTAATTTATAGATAATCACTAGGAAACCCTTAAAGGAAACCTTAAAACATCAATGTGAGTAATCTCCTTTTGTTAACTGTTTTTACAAAACCTCACTTAATTAATGATATATTAAACAGTGATTAAGTATTTGTATTCTACAATTATAGTCGGTATGTTGGGGTTTTGTATACAAAATTTGTTACTACCTTGCGAGGAGTAACATGGCCACAAGTCGGGTTGACAGTACCGTGGGTGGTAATTGAATAGATGGAAACAAATGTAATTGCGCGACCGCCCTCAATACTGTACAATGGTCTTTATTAAACTTGATTAAACTGGGATTCACTCACCAGTATTTCCCACTGACAAAATGTTTTTAAAACGCGTTTCAGGTAACAAAATTCGAAAGCCAAATAGAAGTCAGCTGGACAGCATTGAAGGCTTGGAAAAGTGGCAATAAAGTCACCTAAAATATAGAGTTGTTTTTATTAAATAAAATAGGGTTTATCCCTATGAGAATGTGTGTACTTGAAACTTGGGTTTTTCCCATGTGTTTGATATATTAAAAGCGTGGTATTTTACTCTGATAAAATATTTCTTAACTACGGTCCTGATATAAATTCCGCTACCAAAATGACAAACCCAGATACCACCAAAACTGGCCGCGGCCGCCCGTTCCCGGGTTATTAGGGGACGAGGGTTGCGACACATCTCATTTATTACTATTTTTATGTAACTAATTACTCATACAGACTATCATTCTCTACACTAATTTTTTTTGCCTACACACATAAAAAGTTACCCTACATATTTCGAAATTTACCCTACACATATTTAAATTTATCCTACATAACTCGTAATTTATCTTACACACCTAGTAATTTGTCCTACACGCTAAATTATTTTTTTATTTTTTGAAAAAATATATATTTTAAAAATAAGTTACAAATTTAATGTAATTAGCTATTAAAGAGGAAGACTACAAATTAATGATCTATGTAAGTTTACAAATACTCTTATATTAAAATTAAATGCAAATATTAAATGAAGTAGAATGAAGCATTTTTATTGGTTGAAACTTCTTCTTTGTTCTTTTTACAAAAAATTTCTTCTCATTTGAACCCTCCACTATATATATAGAGTAGGAGTTGGGTGGAAAGTCTATTTTTCCTAGAAAGTCTAGGAAGGAATAAGAATTGGACATGTGTCATTGAGGGATTTTAAGTAGAAGGGCTATCATGTAATTTCACATTTTAATTTTATTTTTGGAATGTATCTTCATTAACTAAAATTCCATGATTTTCGGAATTTTTATTATTTTCGAATTCAAATCTGGAAGTCAATGTGTTCATTAACTAAAATTCCATGTCACATTACATCGCATATTCCATTGTTCAGAAGATTACTGGAATTTATCAGCATGTTCTTGGTGCTGTGTTTTAACAGTTTACAGGGCTAAAGTCAATTTTTTTATAGATCCCACAATATAAAGATGGTAAAACACAGGGTATGAATTTGATTGCTGTTAAAACACAACTGTATGAATCTGAATGCTAAAACACAACTGTATGAATCTGATTGCTGTTAAAACACAACTGTATGAATCTGAATGCTAAAACACAAGTGTATGAATCTGCTTGCTGTTAAAACACAACTGTATGAATATGTTTGCTGTTAAAACACAACTGTATGAATCTGAATGCTAAAACACAACTGTACGAATCTGTTTGCTGTTAAAACACATCTGTATGAATCTGGATGTTAAAACACATCTGTATGAATCTGCTTGCTGTTAAAACACATCTGTATGATTCTGCTTGCTGTTAAAACACATCTGTATGAATCTGCTTGCTGTTAAAACACAACTGTATGAATCTGCTTGCTGTTAAAACACATCCGTATGAATCTGGATGTTAAAACACATCTGTATGAATCTCCTTGCTGTTAAAACACATCTGTATGAATCTGCTTGCTGTTAAAACACAACTGTATGAATCTGTTTGCTGTTAAAACACATCTGTATGAATATGAATGCTAAAACACAACTGTATGAATCTGCTTGCTGTTAAAACACATATGTATGAATCTGGATGCTAAACCACAACTGTATGAATCTGCTTGCTGCTAAAACACAACTGTATTAATTTGCTTGTTGTTAAAACACATCGTCAAGAAAACGGAGATGATAAGAACAATATTTGAATGGTGATGATGAACTCGGAGATGGTGGAGATGGAGAGGTGTTTTAATTTGATCCGGTGCTCTCCATCGTTTCTAAAGTTATCTTCTTCCATGATTGTAGTTATTTTTGGTAGGGATTGGGGTTTCCAAGATGGGTTTGGAGAGAGAGAGGGGGAGAAAATCGCTTGAATTTAGGAACTAGGCGGTTATCTAATTGATTTAAAACACGGCCATTGAAAAAATTGCCCCTACTCATTTAAAACAATCAATTAATTAAACTCAAATATTACAAGATTGCCATTGATTTAATCTCAACCCTTAAACACACCAATCGGATGGACCAGATCGCTTCCTAGACTTTCTAGGAAAAACACACTTTCCGTGCGAACCCTACTCTATATATATATATAGGATTAGGATCAAGAGTGAACTCAGTGAACTAATCTTGGCCCTTGATCATTTTTTAGATTAAAAGGGTAAGATTGACATTATCCAAGCATGTTTAATTAAAATCTCTAAATTTTCTCATCTCTTAACTCTCTCTCTCTCTCTCATTTTTAATTATTTCTCCATTATTTCTTTATCCATAGATTTTGTTTTAATTTTAACTTGAATATTGTTTTTCTTTTATTATCCGTATATATAGATATCATAATAAATTGTTTTTAACTTTTTATTATTTTCAATAAACATTAAAAATTTCTTTGAGATTTTTTTCGTAATTATTTTTGGGCATTAATTTTTTTTATAATATGTGATGAATATTTATTTTCGCATACATGTGATATGTTTCATTTTCATTAATTTCATAATTTTTATATGAATCTACTCGTGTGTATGCCTAATATACTATATGTTGTTAATATACACATATGTAACCATTTCTGAATATAATACACAGATGTATAAAAGACTGTACACATGTGTATAAACTAACATCTGTGTATTTTGTATAAACTGATAGTTTCTAGACTGTACACATGTGTATAAACTAACAGCTGTGTATATTGTATAAACGGATACTAGCGAGACTTTACACATGTGTATACACTAACAACTATGTATCTTGTATATACGGAAACTAGCGAGATTTTAGGGATTTTGATTATATTGTTTAATAAATGCAATTTACAAAAGAAACAAATACCCTTCTGTCATTTATTTTAAAGGGGAGTTACAATATTATAATTACAGTCTTGACATTGTTTAAAAATCTCTAGATGATGTAATCTAATGGCCCAGATTAGTTCACACAGTTCACTCTCAACCTAGTGTTCACTCTAGAACCCTATATATATATATATATATATACATATATATATATATATATAGGGAGCCACTAAAATGAAAACCACCTCCAGTTGTAAGAACCGTGAAAACCACTCTCAGCCAATTAGATTTTGCCACTTAAAAGGGTAGTTTGGTCATTTCCCCACATATGTCATTTCTCAACTTCTCTCCACATTAATTATGGTAGGCTTCTCTCTCCCCACCATTTATATTTGTCAGACTTCTCTCCACAATTTTGAAAGCTACCATTTTTGAAAACCCATTACTTTGGTCTCTCTCCACAATTTAGAAAGCCACCCTTCATCCTAAATGCAGATGATGATCGTCACGATCGATGGTGAGGATGAACCCGCCACCCCATCGGATCCTTTTGCTGAAATCCACCGCCACCCCGCTGGTCCCTTCATCGGATTACAGGTAAGAGAGAGAGAGTAGACAGAGAAAGAGAGAGAGAGAGATGGGGAGACTAGTGAACCCGTCGGGAACATAAAAACACCGCCGCCGCCGGTCCCGCTGCTGAAATCCACCGGCTACCACCGCCGTGAGTGGCGACGACGACACCGGTAACCCTTCGCCGGCTTATCTCTCTCCACCGCATTTCTCTCATCTCACACACACACTCTCTCTCTCAACTTTGGGTTTTTCACCGTCGTGTGCCACCACCAAAGGGTGGTGGCCGGCTGATTCTGTTCGTCGGAGATGGTGGAATGCTCGAGGGAAGGGGGTTGGTGGTTGTTCTTGAATTTTTGATTTTGATGGGTTGTTCTTTTGGTGGGTGTTCTTGAATTTTTTGGGTTGATTTTGAAATTTTGTGGCAGTTGATAGGGTTTGATCTGTTAAAAACTGGCTTGCTGGTGCTTTTTTGAATCTTTGATGATAGGGTTTTGATTTTTTGGCAGTTGATATGTGTTTCTCTCTCTATGAAAAATGGTGGGTGTTTGATCTATGTTCTTGATTCTATGGTGATTTTGAACAGTAAACTATGTGGGTTTGATGTGTTGAATCTGATGGTTTTTTGATATGATCGATTGGGTGGCGATGATGCAAAAAAAAAAATTAGATTTTGATGACGATGGCGCGGCAAGGACGGTGGAGGGTAGGTTTTTGAACCTACAACCCCACTTTGCAGCCTTTTTGATAATCGGAAAATCTGAGCCAAACCGCGTTTTTTTTCGAGATACACTTTGTTTTGATGTTGTTGGTTTTTTATATTTTTTCCCTAGTCGATGACGATAACAATCTATCTGAGACACCTACCGAGTTTGCGTTTTCTGGGTGCGTTCGTGTTGCGTCAAAAAGTTTTTGTAAAAAAAAATGTTAAACCGTAAACTTTTTTAACGTAAAACGTAAAACGTAAAATGTTTAACGTAAAACGTAAAAACGTAAACTTTTTTAACGTAAAACGTAAAACGAAAAAACGTAAAACGAAAAAACGTAAAACGTAAAAAGTTTTACGAAAAACGTAAAAAGTTTTACGTAAAACGTAAAAAGTTTAATGTAAATCGTAAAACGTAAAAAGTTTAACGTAAAACATAAAAAGTTTTTCGTAAAACGTAAATTTTTTTACGTAAAATGTAAAAAGTATAACGTAAAAAGTTTTACGTAAAACGTAAAAAGTTTTACGACGTTAAAAAAACGTAAAACGTAAAACATAAAAAGTTTTACGTAAAACGTAAAAAGTAAAAACGTAAAAAGTAAAAAATTTAACGTAAAAACGCCGCTTGAAAAAGCCGAGCGTAAAACGTAAAACGTAAATTTTTTAACGTAAAAAAGTAATGTTTTTACGTAAAAACGGCGTGAAAAAACGTCCTGAAAGAACGGCGTGAAAAAAACGGCGAGTTAAAAATGGAGCGTAAAAACGGCGTTAAAAATGGAGCGTAAAAACGGCGTTAAAAAATGGCGTGAAAAAAAAGACATTAAAAAAACGGCGTAAAAACGACGTAAAAAACGGCATAAAAACGACGTTAAAAAAACGGCGTAAAAACGACGTTTAAAACGGCATAAAAACGACGCTAAAAAATGGCGTGAAAAAACGAAGCCTCAAAAAGTCGGGCGTAAAAAATGGCGTGAAAAAACGGCGCGTTAAAAATAGAGCGTAAAAACAGGGCGCAAAACGGCGCGTTAAAAACGGTTCGTTAAAAACGTTTTTTGAAACAAATCTTGAAAAAAATTATCAAAAAATCTGATTAAAAAAATTCTTTAACAAAAAAATATGTTTTTTAATAAAAAATAATTAATGCAATAGGACAAAAAAGGCAATAAAAATAATATATATAAAAAGACAAAAGAAACAAATTTACTTAAATGCCCTTTAACAATAAAATATTAAAAACATTATAAGACAAAAAGAATTTTATAATAGTTTTTATTACTTTTAATCTCATCCATCCAACCTAAAGATCTAATGGTTAGAAAGTGGTTCTCGTGGTTTTTACAACTGGGGGTGGTTTTCATTTTAGCGATCCCCAATATATATATATATATATATATATATATATATGGAGCCGCTAAAATGAGAACCACCCCCAGTTGTAAGAACCGCGAGAAACACTTTCCACCAATAAGATCATGCCAACCAAAAGGGTATTCAGGTCTTTTACCCCAAATGTCAAATCCCCCCTCTCTCTCTCTCCATTTAATCATTGTCTCTTTCATTTAGCCCTTCTCTTTCCCCAAAAAGTTGTTCAATCGTTTCCTCTCATCTCTTTCATACATCTACAAAACTGAGAACATTCATGGAGGAGCCGGAGCCTCACCCGGACTCCTTCTTGCTTCCCAGATGACAACAAACACCCCTGGCCGTCGGAGCCATGGCGGTTGGCTCTCCGGCGATAGTTAACTGCAACCCACCTACCCCAGTCGGTTCCCCTGTTTCCAACGACAACCACCAGCCAAACACCGCCCCTCCGTTTCTACAGTAGTCGGCCGGCCACCTAACCGTGGTGGCGGCGCGTGATTCCGGTGGTGGCAGTGCGTGATGCCGGTGGTCGATGACCCTCTGACGGCGGCTGTGGTCTGTGGTGGTTGCGGGCCTGTAACGATGGCGGCATAGGGTTAAAAATGGTGAGTTAAATTTACTTTTGTGTGTGATTATTGGATTTTATGGGGAGATTGAACGTTGCTTTTGTGTGTGTCAATTTTGATTTCAAAATAGATGGTTTTGCAAGTTGATTTCGAAGGAAAAGTTTTGCAAATAGATTGTTTTGCAATTGATACATATTTTATGCTGTTGAGGTTGCTGTGTGACTTTTGATTTCAAATAGATATTTTTGATTTCATATAGATATTTGATGCTGTTGACATTTGCTGTCGAAGGGAAAATGATTTGAATGTCAATTTTGATTTCAAATAGATATTTTTTCCGCTGGCGGGGGTGGCCCGACGATGTTTGGTGGTGGTGGTGTTGGAGGTGGTTGCTGTGTGAGCGGCGGTGGCGGTGAACGATGGTGAGGGGGTGGGTGAAGGGGGTGGTCGATTTATTTGCAAAGCGGTGCCAATGGTGCCCCGTGGTACCCGCGCGATGCCGGTGGTGCCCCGTGGTGCTCACGTTGGTGCCGGCGGAGGTGACTTTCACCGATGATGCCCGTCGACCTTTAGTTGTTTATTTACTGTAGTTGTTTGTGATTTTGGGTGGCGATGATGAAAAAAAACGCACATTTAGATGACGATGGCGCGGCAAGGACGGCGGAGGGTAGGTTTTTTAACCTGCAACCCCACTTTTGCAGCCTTTTTATTATCGGATAATCTGAGCCAAACCCCGTTTTATTTTCGAGATACACTTTGTTTTGATGTTTTTGTATTTTTTTCCCCTCTAGTCGATGATGATAACGATATATCTGAGACACCTCCCGAGTATGCGATTTCTGGGTGCGTTCGTTTTTGCGTAAAAAAGTTTTTGTAAAAAAAAAAAGTTAAACCATAAACTTTTTAACGTAAAACGTAAACTGTTTAACGTAAAAACGTAAAACGTAAAAAGTTTTACGTAAAACGTAAAACGTAAAAAGTTTTACGTAAAACGTAAAAAGTTTTACGTAAAACGTAAAAAGTTTGCGTTTTCTGGGTGCGTTCGTGTTGCGTAAAAATGTTTTTGTAAAAAAAAAATGTTAAACCGTTAAACCGGCGCGTAAAACGTAAAAACGTAAAAAACGTTAACGTAAAAAACCGGCGCGTAAAACGTAAAAAAACATTAACGTAAAAAACCGGCGCGTAAAACGTAAAAAAACGTTTACGTAAAAACCGGCGCGTAAAACGTAAAAAACCGGCGCGTAAAAACGTAAAAAACGTTAACGTAAAAAACCGGCGCGTAAAACGAAAAAAAACGTTAACGTAAAAAACTGGCTTGTAAAACGTAAAAAACCGGCGCGTAAAACGTAAATAACGTTAACGTAAAAATGGCGCGTTGAAAAAACGACGCGTGAAAAAGCCGGGCGTAAAAACGGCGTGTCAAAAAACGGGGCGTGAAAAGGCCGGGCATAAAAACGTAAAACGTTAAACATAAAAATCTGTAAATAAATCTGAATTTGAAAATGATTAATAAAAAAACTATGTTTAAAAAATAAAAATCTAATATAATAATACAATAAAGTAATAAAAAAACAATAAACTTAAAAAGACAAAATAGAGTAATTTTACTTAAATACCCTTTTGGATTAAAATATTAAAAACATAATAAAACAAAAAATACTTAATATTATTTTTAAATACTTTTAATCTCATCCATCAATTCACGATCTAATGGCTAGAAAGTGGTTCTCGCGGTTCTTACAACTGGATGTGGTTCTCATTTTAGCGGTCCCCTATATATATATAGGGGAAGGTTCATTGGGGAACACTAAAAAAGTGGGGAACAGCGGGGAACCGACTCAAACGAACTCCGATTGGACTTATTCCAGCGGCGTTGGAACCGGCTCGTCGAACCCTAACTAAGATCTCTTAACCCTAAACCCTAAATCCTAACTCCTAAACACTAAACACTAAAGCTAAAAAATAAGGCTAAAACCTAAGCTAAACCGTTAAATCTAAACTATAAACCCTAAAAGCTAAACCCTAAAGGCTAAACCTAAAGCTAAACCCTAAAAACTAAACCCTAAACCCTAAATCTAAACCCTAAAGTCAAACCCTAAAGCTAAACCCAAAAGCTAAACCCTAAAAGCCAAACCCTAATATATTTAGGGTTTAGGGGTTATGATCTAGGGTTTAGGGTTAAAAGATCCTAGTTAGGGTTCGACGAGTCGGTTCCAACGCTGCTGGAATGAGTCCAATCGGAGTTCGTTTGAGTCGGTTCCCCACTGTTCCCCACTTTTTTAGTGTTCCCCAATGAAACTCACACAATATATATATATAGGGTCAGGATTTTGGGAAAACGGTGAAAAGTCTGAGAACTGTGAGAACGATTTTGGTGTTGACATATGGCATTGATGCTAAATTACACTAAGGGAAATATTGTCAAAAAAAAAACCCACTCACATGAACTGGGTGTTCAAATAAAACGCCATATAAACACCTAATTCAGAAAAAAAACGCTATTAAAATACCATGTTAAAAACGCCATAAAACACTCACTTCAGAAAAACGCCATAAAACACTCAGTTCAGAAAAACGCCATGAAAAATACCTAGTTAAAACGCCATAAAAACACCTAGTTCAGAATAACGGCATGAAAATACCTAGTCTAAAATGACATAAAACAGTCAGTTCAGAAAAACGCCATAAAAATACCTAGTCTAAAATGACATAAAACACCCAGTTCAAAAAAATGTCATAATAACGCAGTTCATTTTTTTTCGAAAAGTATATCAATAGTATACTCGTTTTAAAGATAAAAAAACGCTGAGTTTTATGGTGTAATTTTTTTAGAAAAATAATCACGTATAATAAAGTTATTGGTATTTAAATATGATGGGGGAAATGTTATGTAATTAGCATGTGCACCTTTGTTTGCATCTTCAAATTTTACCCCTCCTGATAGGCAGTTATAAGGTTCCCATTATTTACAAAAATGCCACCGCATCATCTTAGCCACAAATCACAAAGATCTTTTGACTGAAAATCGTTCTCACTGTTCTCACACTTCAAATCGTTTTCTCTTGATCCCATTCCAGTATATATATATATATAGGGGAATGCTAAAATGAGAACCAACTCGAGTTGTAAGAACCGTGAGAACTACACGGTAGGGGGCGCGGTGGACCAAAATTTTTTTTTCATAAACGTAGATGCATGTATAAAAACAACATTTGTAAAAAAAAAATTCAAAAAAAAATGTCGTGTATGTAGTTTTGAGCGCCACAAGTTTGTGTTTACGGGACCCGTAAATCTGGCCGGAAAATTTACGGGTCCCGTAAACACAAACTTGTGGTGCTCAAAACTACACCCACGACATTTTTTTTTGAATTTTTTTTTTACAAATGTTGTTTTTATACATGCATCTACGTTTCTGAAAAAAAAAATTTGGTCCACCTCGCCCCAGATCAAAAAGTTCTCGCGGTTCTTACAACTCGAGGTGGTTCTCATTTTAGCGTGATCCTATATATATATATATAGGGACAGGGTAAAATAAGAACCAACTTTAGATTCGAGAACCGTAGGAACCATCATCCACCCTAGATCTCTCATGTATGAGTGGTTGAGATTGAATTGTTTAAGTTTGATTTATCTTGTAGTGATTTTATTGATTAAAAAAGAATACATAGTACAAGAAGGGTATTTTGAAAATTTAGACTTGTGTACTATTCATGTCAATTTGTCAAACTGACAATCAAATATACATCACTCTTCATGTCAACATTAATTACGTTTATCTATTAAAAAAAGAATTAATTATAACACACGATTTTTATACAGAAAAAATACACTAAATGTATAAAAAGAAAACGTCTTCAATATCTGATCATGATCTTAATTTTTTTGTTCGTTATCCTCGTTATTTGAACGTAAAAGCCCCAACACCCACAAAAATAAAAGAAAAAAAAAACAGAGCATTTACATTCCACAAACGTTTAGAGGAGCTCGGGTCGGCGATCAGGGGCGTAATAATACAATTTTTTATCGTGTGTAATAAAAAAACATTTTTTTACATTCGACACCCTGCGCGAATTTTTTTACATTCGACACCGTGCGCGAAAGTTTTTTTTGCATTCGACAACGTACGAGAAACAGTTTCTCAGACGTATGTAAAAACTAAATATTTATGCGTGCCGTTTTTACATACGTTTGAAAAATAGATTTACGTGTGACGTTTAAAGAAGCTTGGACCAACGATCAGGGTCGTAAAAAACATTTTTTTTCCATTCGACACCGTGCGCAAAAAAATTACATTTGACAACTTACGTAAAAACTATTTTACGCCTTCCGTTTTTACATACGTTTAAAAATTAGATTTACGCGTGATGTTTAGAGGAACTCGGATCGACGATTAGGGGAGTAAAAAATTGTTTCGCGCACGTTGTCACAACATTTTTATTCATTTTCTTACATAGTGGTGTTGTTATACTCACTTCGTGTAACTGTTTATGCACGTTATCAAACATTTTTTACGCACGTTGTCGAATGTTTTTTAAAAAAGTTGTAGTGCAAAGTCATCAAACGTTAACGAATGCAATATAAATTCTCAATAAACACATAAGACAAATATAGCTTGCATTTTATAAAGAACAATATGTCAGAATTAGGGAAAATAGAGCAAAAAGAAATTGATACCATTTTTGATAATTTTTTATTTTCTAATAAACATATAAGACAAATATAGCTTGCATTTTATAAATAATATTTTGTCATAATTAGGGAAAATAGAGAAAAAAGAAATACATATCATTTTCCATATTTTTGTATTTTCTAAATTACATAACACTTTTGGTATTTGAATTTAAAACGTAAGACAATTTTCCCAACTTTAAATATAAAAAGTATAAAAGAGATGAAAGAAGAGAAATATTGTTATGTCAGACATATGAATGATGATATGATGTGTTAAAATTCTATTGGATGGGAGGAGTTCTTATAGTTCTCGCAACTGGTAGTGGTTCCTCCTTGAACCGGATCCCATATATATATATATATATGATTAGGATTTAGGGAAAACGGTGAAAAGTGTGAGAACAGTGAGTAGGCTTATGGATCATCAAATCAAAACAATCTACGAACTAGATTGGCGCGGTGGCGTTTTTGTAAATAACATCAATTTTATTACGTGGACGCACTTCATTAAGGGTAAAAAGGTCTTTAGACTTCTCCACACAAAACGTCGAACTCATGAATAAAACGCCATTAAACTCCCCATTAAATTCTCGCCTTAAACTACAAAGCACACATCATCCTAATCTAAACGCCATTAGATAAAAAAAAAACGCCAAACTTTGTTTTTAAACGATAAAGCTGAACAAACAGTAACTGAAACGACGGAACTTCATTACTAGCATTTATATAATAAAAACCCGCCTAAAATACGCGCTAAAAATTCCTATATAAACAACATCTCAGATCTTCCATTGAACACACCAAACCCAAAACACCATATTTTCCTAAATACCATTCAACTTAGAAACACCAAAATATTCAAACAGCAAAGATTCCAAACGACGTTCCTTTGAGATACAGTTTTGTTCTCGGTAAAGTTTCACTCAATGTGATGGGCAAAATCCTTAAGTGGGGATATTTTCCATTTCCTTGAGCAAAATCTTATTGTTTTATCCTCAATATAAACGCCAAAACTTCAAAAACCACAAATTGTAAACGTCGCTTCTTGGAGATTCAGTTTTGTTCTCAATAAAGTTTCACTGAATGGGGTGGACAACATTGTTGGACATCATTCTGAACTGAGGATTAACAATGTTATCCATCTTAATCAGTAAAACGTTATTGAGTTTAGCATGACCAAATTAGAGGTTTAAGTTACTTTTATTTAGTAAAGGGTGTTCTTCTTTTGGCGTTTTGTTTGTGTGTCCGATCTTATATGCCGATCTTATATTGTTTGTTATGTAACTTCCAAGTCACATGTTATGCACAAGAAGTAGAAAAAAATATGAGAAAAAAATAAAAAAATTTATATAAGAGATATAAAATGCCAAATTCCAATGTGTATGTGTTCTGGAAAAATAAAAAAAAATACAAAAACGTCAAACTACTCTTCGCTTGCTCTCGAAGATCGTGTCGATTTTCTTTTAATTACGGCCTTTTTGCATGTCGATGCGTAGTGTTCGTAGCCTTTACAATTTTGACACTGTCTTTCTTTGGCCCTATGTTTCGATTTTGATTTCGTTTTTTCGATTGCTACCCCTGTCTGGATATCAGGCGCTTCCGAGTTCCAGAACCTTTCGACTTATACACAATAGGGACTCTTATCGGATTCTTGTCGTTTTTATATTGACCTGTTATCTCCGCAAATCTATCCCTAGTACTAGGGGGAGGAGCAACAATCTGCATATCTTGAACCTTCTTCATATAAGATTAAACATGATCCTTGTATAAGGATACGCCAAAAGAACAAAAAAATTGAATTATAAAATATTACTTGTTGGAACGATACGTGGCGTCAAACAAAATCACATGACCAAAAACGTGGTAATTACGTTGGGCCTGATCATCACACCAAAAAAGTCCCTTCAAACGATTCTCTTCGTCTTTGAAGTAATCGTACGAGAAATTAGGCTGTGACTGTTTTTTTCATCCAAATGTCTCACAACCATCTCAGCGTCGTATTCCCCTATAAACAAGTTAATTTGCCTCTTGTAGTTCTTAAATTCAACTTTACTTGCACCCACCTCTTCAAAACCTCCAAAACAATCTTCATAACATAAACGCCTTAATTAGACCCAAATTCAACTTAGACATGCTGTGTATAACATGCTTCTGGAGCTGAGTGAGGTGTCATTTAGTTGGAAGAAAATGCTTATCAGGACGTTCAACAAGATCATGGTTGTGCTCCTCAACAAGCTTATAGACCTTCCATGATCCAGCCTTAAAAATTACGCATAACAGTGCACCACAATCAGTCCTCTTTGAAAAGTTGGATCGCACAATCCGTTCCTTTTGATTGGGGTCCAATGTATCAACCTTTTTTTCCTTATATACCCCAGCTCTCGTACACAAGTAATACTTAATATGTCTTTCACCTTTGGCGTTTATCTTTTCAGTCCCTTTCCTGACTGAAAAACCACAAGCCTTGGCATACGTAACATACATTGAATAACAATCATCGAGGTATGTGAACATCATGTCCATTTTGGGCTTTATCTGTCGCAACCCCCGACCCCTGCCCCGGGAGGCGGGCGGCCGCAGCACGCAGAGCTGGTGGTATCGGTGTTTATTAATTTGGCAGTGGAAATTACATCAGGACCGTAGTTAGGAAATAGTTTATCAGAGTAAACACCTCATTTTATAAATAACAAATACATGGGAAAGACCGAAGTTTCCATTACAATATGTTTACTGGGATAAACCCTGATTTATTGAAATAAAACTTCTTTCTTGTTTAGGTAGCTTTTATAGCCATTTTTCCAAGCCTTCAGTGCTCTCCAACTGGCTTCTATTGGCTTTCACATTTTGTTACCTGAAATGCGTTTTAAAAAGTTTTATCAGCAAGAAATACTGGGGAGTGCATCCCAGTTTAATCAAAACAAGCTTTTATCATTTTACAGTATTCAGGGCATCCGCAATTACATTTGCTTATTTGTACTCAATTACCACCCACGGTACTGTCAATCCCGACTTGTGGTCATGCTACTATTCACAGTGTAGTAACAAGTAATGTATACAAAACCCCAACATACCGACAATAATTGTAGAATCACAAATACTCAATCACTGTTAAATGTAATTTAAATAATTGAGGTTTTGGTAAAACACTTTGACTCATAAAAAGCAGATGTACTCACAAATAGTGAGAAAAATGAATGTACTCACTTTGCTATTTTAGATACTACTTCTTTTTGGTGACTTTTCTGGTTATAATCTATTAAATTAAACAATGCGCACGTGTTAGTAGGATAACCCAATTTACATTAGCTAATCCCCCGAGACAGAACTTCAACGACTGAGTTAGGCAGAGCCTTGACATGCGTTACGGAGCTCTAGATCAATCGGGCAGAGTAACTAATACGTAACCGAGGGTTATAATACTTACAACGAGGCAGAGCTTCGCTATTTAGGGGTATTATTCCTGAAAGTTTTAGCTTTAATATTAGAGAGAGAGAAAATTCTGAGCGACTGAAACTGAGCTCAAACTCTCTATTTATAGGGTCTAATCAGGGGCGGCTCGCGCCCCGCGACTCCCTATGCTTAATCTCTCGTGGCCCGCTAGAGCCGTAGGCTAGGCTCTAGCTTTGGCCAGTCAGACCCTAGCTTCAACACGCATGAGGACATGTGGCAGCACCGGGTGCGGCCTGGTCTCACTGGGCCGCGGCCCATGACGGCCTAGCTTAACCTGGTCGCGCCCAGCGAGCGGCCATACTTATTTGTTTTATTTGATTTTTATTTATATAAAGGTATTTCAGGCCCGTTTTTCGTATACGGGGTATATTTTAGGACGTATAGGAATACTTTAAGGGTTTTGGGAGAGTTGTTATATCCTCCCCACCTTGTTTTAGATCTCGTCCTCGAGGTCTACTAGAACAAGTGTGGATATTTCCTTTGCATCTCGGCTTCGAGCTCCTAAGTGTATTCTGGTCCTCTTTTGGAATCCCATTTCACTTTGACCAGAACTAATCTCTTGTGTTTGAGATTCTTGATCTTTCTATCTTCAATCTGTAGCGGTTTCTCCACAAACTTAAGTTTCTCATTTACCTCTATGTCCTTAAGAGGTACCACTAAGGGTTCATCTGCTAAGCATTTCTTGAGATTACATACGTGAAATACATCATGTATTCCTGCCATTTCCTCTGGCAATTGTAGCTGGTAAGCTACTGGTCCTATTCTTCTAAAATCTCAAGAGGTCCAACATACCTGGGGCTTAGCTTTCCCCTCTTTATGAATCTGACCACTCCTTTCCATGGAGAAACTTTTAATAATACTTTATCTCCTACTTGAAATTCCAATGGTTTTCGTCTGTTATCAGCATAACTCTTTTAACGATCTCGTGCTGCTTTTAGCATTTCCTTGACTTGAATAATCTTGCCCGTTGTTTCTTGTACTATCTCTGGTCCAGACAGTTGTTTTTCTCCAATTTCTGCCCAACAGACTGGAGTTCGGCATTTCCGTCCATTAAGTGCTTCAAATGGTGTAGCATTGATACTGGTATGATAGCTGTTCTTATAGGAAAATTCTATTAATGGTAAATGATCGTCCCAATTTCCTCCGAAATCAATTACACAAGCTCTAAGCATATCCTCCATTGTCTGAATTGTCCTTTTACTTTGTCCGTCCGTTTGAGGATGATAATCTGTGCTTGGATTTAACTTGGTTCCCATTGTTTTTTGGAAACTAGTCCAAAAATGAGAAGTAAAACGGTTATCTCTATCAAAAACAATAGATAAAGGAATCTCATGTAATGAAACTATTTCATTTACATATAACTTGGCTAACTGTTCCATACTGAAAGTTTCCTTCATAGGTAAGGAATGAGCAGACTTGGTTAATCTGTCTACAATCACCCAGATTGTATCATTACCTTTTTGTGTATTGGGTAATTTAGTAACAAAGTCCATTGTTATTAATTCTCATTTCCATATAGGCATTTCGAGCTGCTACAATAAACCTGAGGGTTTCTGATGTTCAGCTTTAACCTGTGAACAGGTTAGACACTTGGCAACATAGGTGGCTATATCTTTTTTCATTCCTATCAACCGGAAATTCTTTCTTAAGTCTTGATACATCTTATCACTACCGGGATGTATCGTATACTTAGACTTATGGGCTTCTTCTAAAATTCGGTGGCGTAGGTTTCCTTGTTCGGGTATCCAGATTCTTTTCTTATGGAATCTCCAAATTCCATTTGTTCTTTGTTCTAATTCCTTAATCATTCCTTTTAATTTTTCAGTATCGTCCTTGATTACTGATTCCTGTATTTCTCTAATTTGCTCATTTAAATCTATCTACAGATTTAATTTGAGAGAACGTACTCTTCTTGGCTTTTCGTGATACTTTCGACTTAAAGCATCATCTACGACATTAGCTTTTCCTGCATGATACTGGATAACACAATCATAATCACTAAGAATTTCCATCCAGCGTCTCTGTCTCATATTTAATTCTTTTTGCCCAAAAATGTACCTTAAACTCTTATGATCTGTGAAGACAACAAATTTATTTCCATATAAATAGTGTCTCCAAATCTTAAGGGCAAAAATTATGGCTCCTAACTCTAGATCATGGGTTGTATAATTCTCTTCATGATTCTGAGGCATAGGCTATAACCTTTTGACGTTGCATCAACACACATCCATAACCTAACTTAGAAGCGTCACAATAGACTATCAAGTCTTCAGTTCCTTCTGGTAACGCGAGTATGGGTGCGTTGGTTAACTTATGCTTCAGAAATCTAAAAGCTTCCTCCTGTTTTGGTCCCCATTCAAACTTAGCTGATTTGCAGGTCATTTTAATTAAGGGAATGGCTATTGTAGAAAAATCTTGAATAAAACGTCTATAATAACCTGCTAGTCCAAGAAAACTTCTCACCTCCATTGGTGATTCAGGGACTTTCCACTTAGTAATTGCCTCAATTTTTGTGGGATCCACATGAATTCCTTCATGATTAATCAGGTGTCCAAGGAATTGCACTTCTTGTAACCAAAATTCGCATTTTGAAAATTTAGCATAAAGCTTTTCTTTTCTCAGCAAATTTAAAAGTATATGCAGATGCGCTGCATGATGCTCTTTACTCTTAGAGTAAATGAGAATATCATCTATAAAGAGAATTATGAATTTATCCAGATATCGATTACATATTCTGTTCATCATGTCCATAAATGCGGTTGGGGCATTGGTTAAACCAAATGGCATGACTGTAAATTCATAATGACCATACCTTGTTCTGAAAGTAGTCTTAGGAATGTCCTCTTCCTGTACTTTCAATTAATGATATCCTGAGCGTAAACCGATCTTAGAAAAGAATCGAGCTCCTTGAAGTTGATCGAACAGATCATCGATTCTCGGTAGTGGGTACCGATTTTTAATCATGACCTTGTTCAATTCTCGGTAATCAATGCACATACGCATTGATCCATCCTTTTTCTTGACAAACAAGATTTGTGCTCCCCATGGTGATGAACTAGGCTGTATGAAACCTTTCTCCAGAAGTTCGTCCAATTGTTTCTTCAGTTCTTGCATCTCTGCTGGTGCCAAACGGTAAGGTGCCTTGGCAATCGGTGCTGTCCCTGGTAGTAGGTGAATTCTGAATTCAACTTCTCTGTCTGGTGGCAATCTAGGTAATTCTTCTGGAAAAACATCAGAGAATTGAGATACTACGGGAATATCTTTCAATTCTTTTCCTTTAGTGTTATTGATTATGGAAATCATATACACTAGCGATCCTTTCCTGGCATAAGTTGCTGTTTTCATCACAGGGATGAATTTTGTGGACCTAGTTGGCTTATCTCCTTTAATTGTGATCTTTTCACCCTTTGGTGAACTTACTTGTACTAACTTTTGATCACATAGAATGCTAGCATGGTTGGCTACTAACCAATCCATTCCTAATACGATATCAAATACAGCCAGATTCATTGGGTAAAGGTTAGCAATAAAATTATGGTTTAAAATTTCTATTCTTGCTCCCTGCAAGATTTCAGTAATCTTAATGGATTCTCCATTTTTCGTTTCTACCAGACATTCTTGTTGAAGTTTAGTTAATGGTTGATTTAGAATTTTGCAGAACGAAGTATTAATAAAACTTTGGTTTGCACCAGAGTCAAATAATACTTTAGCAAAAATATCATTAACTAAGAACGTACCGGCAATCACATCCGGAATCATCTTGGCTTTTTCAGCAGTCAGAACAAATGCTCAGGCATTCTTAGTATTGTTGTTTGTGGCTGGAGCTAGTTTTGGACAGTTCGGCTTGATATGCCCCTTTTCTCCACAATTGAAGCATATCCCATTACTGGGTTTCTTCCTACAGTCTACTTCCTTGTGTCCAGACCTTTGGCAGAAGTTGTAGTATATGGAACATCTTCCTGAATGCTTCTTCTTGCAGTACTTACAGTAAGGTGCAGAGGTAGAGCATGTACCTTTCCCACGGTTGGAATTACTCTAGCGAAATTCCTGGGTAAGTTTTTGGGCTAGGTTCTTTCTCTGGTTCTCTTCTTGCGTACAGACTAATTCATCAGTCAAGGTATTGGCTAGTTCTACGGCTTCTTCTATGGTTTGTGGTCTAGCTGCCTTAACCACGTGTCTGATTTCACTAATTAATCCCCAAATGTAACGGGAGATTAACACTGGTTCTGGGGAGGCTAGGGTTGGCACTATTCTACCATATTCGAAGAATACGGTAGTGTAATCCTTGCAGTCTATTCCAGTCATTCTAAGGTTTAAGAACTTATTAGCGATTTGTTCCTTTTCATTGGGAGGACATAATTTTTTTTTCAACCATTTTCTTAAAGTTGGTCTATTCCATATTATAAACTCTGTCACTTCCCCTAGACTGGAGAATAGTATTCCACCATTCTAAGGCTGCATTCTTAAAAAGATTAGAAGCAAACATAATCTTATCTTCTTCTACACATTTGCTTATTTTTAAGACCGCCTGTGTCTTTTCTATCCAGCGTAGGGCTGCAATGGCTCCTTCATTGCCAGAGAATTCCATTGGTTTGCAAGACTAGAATTCTTTGTAAGAACAACCATATGACATGGTTCTTTTTCTTATTGGAATAGGTAACTGGAGTAGCGGTCCATTATTCACGCTGTGACAGGGTTCAGTAGGTGGTCGTTTACTTCCACTATTAGTTTTATTATTTTCTGCTTCCTTAACAGTCTTGATAATATATGGCATAACATCTATGATTCCTTGTGCTACTATATGTTGAATGGCACTGTTATCTATTTGGTTTCCATTATTATCATTATTCTAGTTTTCCTAATTTACTTCTGTCACACCCCAACCGATGGCGGAAACATCGGGGCGCGACACTGAGCGAAACAGATTGTCCAAGTGAAATTCCATAACAACTAAATTACCGGATAGTTAATATTATATCCCATACCATAACCCATCAAACAATCAATTATTACAGACATAGATATCTCAAAGACAAATAAAACTGTTCCGACAACTCAGATTTAAATAAATTGTTCGTTGGTTTCTAGACTCTCCTAAGCTCGATTCCCATGAAAGCAAGCATCTTAAGCATTTAAACACCTGTCACATACGTTAAAATAGAGGTCAATACACATAGTGTAAAGGTGAGCATACAAGTTTAATAGTAATAATAGAGTCCGAAAGCATTTACGCATAACCAGCATGTACAATGTATAATGTGAAGCATGTAAGTTATCGACAAAGATCCTATCAATACCAATGACTGCGAGTAGCGAGTGCGCAACAAATGTTCACCACTGCGAACACGTGAAGTAATATCCTTAACAAACCCTGAATAAACAGGTGCCGAGTCCAAACTATAGTACTATCGTTGCTAAGGCAGGTAGACAGCAATCAATGTGTAAACATAACAAACAGACATTCATCGAGTCATGTATAACATGCAATAGCAGTTAGCGTTAAATGTGTTTTGCGTTGTGTGTCGATCGTGATTTGAATATAAGTAACGTATGTAACACCCAAAAGCGCGTTAAGCAAAAAGGGATCGAGTATACTCACAACGATGGTAGTTGATGGATTGAAGGGAGCGCTAGTGTGAGATTAGCCTGATTAGAATGATAGCATAAGCGATAAGCGTCATGTAAAACGATGCATGGGGAACGAGTGACGAGTGGTAATCCGGTCGGATGGCAATCCGCCGGATGGCCATTCGATCGGATGTCAATCCGTTCGGATGGTCACCCATTCGGATGGCCATTCAGTCGGATTGACACTCGTTTGGGGATGGATGTGTTTGTGTATGATGGCTTTGAAGTTTTCGTTGTAACATTTTGAAAACAGAGAAGTATCTCTACCTTTCAGGTCGTCCGGTCGAACGGTCATTCGATTGGATGGCGATCCGTCCAGCATGACATTTCTCGGAAAATAATAAGTGTTGGAGACCAAATGTCATCCGATCGGATCGACGTTCAATAGGATGGCAATCCGATCGGACGGCAATCTGTTTGGGTGACTGGTTCATTTTGAAATTCGTTAAGTTTATAAGCTGCGGTTTGATTGAGACGTTATGACAACGTACTAAACAACGGAACCTCGCCAAATCCCAAGTCGTCCGATCGAACAGGAATCACCCAAATCCGATCAGTTTACTGGTTTGTGATGATGTTCATGTTCAACCCGTGATTCGTTGTCTCTTGGATAGAATCAGATCTCAGACCGACACTTCACTAAGAAATGAGTAGAAGACCTGACCAAGCTCCGATTCTACCAGCCTTTGAGTGCATTGAGTGTAAAAGAGTTGAAAGAAAGTTGGAAAAATATCTTTCAATCCTTTTAACTTCAAAAATGTTTAGATCTAGGTGAAAACATTGTTAAATCATGTGGAAATCCATCAGATCTGAGTTGTTCTTGGTGGAATGAAGCCAAAACTTGAAGTTCATAAGAACTCCATAATGACATCATCCTAGAACACCTCAAATCCACTGATTTCACGGTTAAAAGTGAAGATTCAAAGGTGAAAATGATGAAGAAATGCGTGTACATTATAGAAGTACAAGATTTGATTTGAAAACTTACAAGAATCGCGAGAAATCGAGAGAAAGATGGCATAAACGTGCTGGACGACTGAGGAGGAGCTGTCACATCACAAGTGATGTGACAGAGGGGTATTTACAGGGTTTCCAAAAGAGGTAAGGGCGCACAAAGTAGATTCGATCGAGGTGGCTTGGCGAGTTAGATTTTCGTGTTTTCATTTCATGCGTTGAGCGTTGCGATGCGTTTCGAGCGAGCGAGGTGGTAGTATTACCCATTAGTTACAAAAATAACGTAACTACTATATCTAACATACAATCACTATAAATAACTTGCGTTTAGCGTTTGCGATTAGATTGCGATGCGATAGAATTGCGATTGCGATTGCGATTAAACACCTCAACATAAACATATCATGCACAAGTAACACATAATAAGCACACACATGTAAAACAATATCCATAACCTATAATTCGGGTTGCGAACGAGATGGCGATGCGATTAGCAATAAGTCGATTAGCGATTAATATGCGATTAAGTAGCGATTTATTAACATGTACTCCACATAATACAACTAGGGAAAAATAAAATAGAGTATTGACTACAAGTCATAGAGTGCAATCAGTAATTAAGCAAGGAGTGGCAATCATCCTGAAATTTAAGAAGCAGGCGTAACAAACAGTTGCGGGTACTTCGCCTTCATGTCACTTCCGAGTTCCCAGGTAAACTCGACACCGCGTTTTCCTTCCCAGCGAACCTTCACAATGGGAACGCGTGAGCGTCTGAGTACCTTGGTTTCTCGGTCCATGATCTCGACAGGCTTTTCCACGAAGTCTAGTGTTTCGTCCACTTGTAAATCCTCGAGAGGGACGTGTAATTCCTGTTCGGCTAGGCACTTTCTAAGGTTCGAAACGTGGAAAGTTTGGTGGACGTTACTCAGTTCCTCCGGTAGTTTGAGTTTGTAGGCCACTTTGCCAATTCTTTCTAGAATTTTAAAGGGTCCAACATATCGAGGCGCAGGCTTTCCTTTCTTACCGAATCTGATCCCCCCCTTCCAAGCTGCAACATTTAGGAGTACGTGATCGCCAATGTCAAATTCAAGGGGCTTGCGGCGTCTATCGGCGTAACTTTTCTGACGACTCCGAGCTTTCAGTAGATTGTCTTGAATTTGGAGGATTTTGTCAGTCGTTTCTTGTAACAGCTCAAGGCCGGTAATTTGCGCGTCTCCGATCTCGTGCCATACAATAGGCGATCGACATTTTCTTCCGTATAATGCCTCAAATGGTGCCATTTGGATGCTAGAGTGATAACTGTTATTGTACGAGAATTTGACTAAAGATAAGTGCGTGTCCCAATTACCATCGAAATCTATGACATACGAGCGAAGCATGTCTTCAAGGGTATGAATCGTGCGTTCAGTCTGACCGTCAGTCTGAGGATGGAAAGCAGTACTAAGATTGAGGGTAGTACCGAGAGCAGATTGAAACGTTTCCCAAAGACGCGAAGTAAATCGACCATCACGGTCAGAGATGATGTCACAAGGCATCCTGTGTCGACAAATGATCTCATCAGTGTAGATTCGGGCTAATTTTTCTACCTTAAAGTCTTCTCGTATCGGTAGAAAATGTGCTGATTTAGTCAAACGGTCAACGACAACCCAGATGCTGTCATGACTTGATGACGTGCGCGGAAGTTTCGTTATGAAGTCCATAGCTATAGTCTCCCATTTCTACATAGGGATCTCGGGTTGCACGAGTAAGCTAGAGGCTCTTTGATGTTCGGCCTTGACTTTCGAACAAGTCAGGCACTTCGAAACATAGATAGCGATATCATTTTTCATACCCGGCCACCAGTACTTGTAGCACATGTCCTGGTACATTTTGTCAGCACCGGGGTGAATCGAATATCGGGATTTGTGGGCTTCATCCATCAGAAGTTGTCGTAAATTGGTGCGTTTGGGAATCCAAATTCGGTCTAAGTAATTAAAGATACCATTCGATTTATTTTCGAGTTGAGCGCCGTCGTTAAGTATTATATCCTTCTTCAGAGTTCATTCAGTAAAACAAGCATGCTGCGCGTCGCGGATAAGAGTTTCGAGATTATGCTGGGCTTTGACATTACGAACGCTATGCAAATAGCTTCGTCGACTGAGAGCATCGGCGACGACGTTTGCTTTGCCTGGATGATAACGGATCTCACAGTTGTAATCGTTGAGGAGTTCTACCCACCGGCGTTGACGCATATTCAGTTCTTTCTGGTCAAAGATGTGTTGTAGGATCCTATGATCGGTGAAGATCATACACTTAGTACCGTAAAGGTAGTGTCTCCAAATATTTAATGCAAATACAACTGCGCCAAGCTAGAGGTCGTTTGTGGTATAGTTCTTCTCGTGGATCATGAGTTGTCGATAGGCGTAAGCGATAACCTTGTCTCATTGCATAAGAACACAACCGAGACCGAGGTTAGAGGCATCGCAGTAGACTACAAAATTATCGTCTCGACGTCTCCGTCAGAAAGTGAGAGCATGGGAGCATTGCAAAGCATAGCTTTAAGCATTTGGAAGGCCTCATCTTGTTTGGTTCCACAAACAAAAGGTTTTTCCTTGTGTGTAAGAGAAGTAAGCGGTACAGCGATCGTAGAGAATCCATCGATAAATCGGAGATAATAGCCCGCCAAACCAAGAAAAGAACGAAATTCGGACGGGTTCTTGGGTGTAACCCAAGTCTTAACAGTTTCGATCTTCACAGGATCAACATGAATACCTTGACTATTGACAATGTGACCCAAGAATTGGACCTCCTCTAGCCAAAATTCGCACTTGGAGAACTTGGCATAGAGACGGTTTCCCTGGAGTAACTCAAGAACCAAACGTAGATGTTGCGAGTGTTTGGCTTTTGACTTGGAATAGATCAGGATATCATCAATGAACACGATGACGAAGCGGTCAAGGAAGGGATTGCACACGTGATTCATTAGATCCATAAAGACTGTGGGAGCGTTGGTCAAACCAAAAGGCATGACAACAAACTCGTAGTGACCGTATCGGGTTCGAAAAGCGGTTTTAGGTATATCCTCCTCTTGTATGTGTAGTTGGTGATAGCCTGAGCGTAAATCAATCTTCGAGAAACACGTTGCACCTTGTAACTGATCAAATAAATCATCGATTCGGGGCAAGGGATATCGATTCTTGATAGTGAGCTTATTCAATTCCCTGTAGTCGATGCACATCCGGAACGATCTGTCCTTCTTTTTGACGAGAAGGACAGGCGCGCCCCAAGGACAGGTGCTAGGGCGAATGAAGCCTTTATCAAGTAGTTCCTGGAGCTGACTCGAGAGTTCGTGTATTTTAGAATGAGCGAGACGATAAGGCGCTCTAGCAACAGGATTTGCTCCAGGAATGAGGTCGATTCGGAAATCGATATCACGGGCGGGAGGTAAACCAGGTAGATCATCAGGAAAAATGTTAGGAAATTTGCGAACAACAGGTGTTTCTTCCATCATCTTTCCTTTCTTTTCCTTTTCCGCTACTACGATGTGTGCCAAGAAAGCTTGGTATTCCTTGAGGAGATACTTGCTAGCTTGGACACACGACATAAGTTGTAATCTCTTCGAAGCGACTTCGCCATAAACACACAATTGATCACCATTCGCGAGGGAGAAGCGAATTATCTTATCAAAGCAAACAATTTCAGCATGATTCTCCCGAAGGAAATCCATGCCTACTATGACATCAAAGCTAGCGAGTTGCATCGGGATGAGGTTAATTGGGAAAACGTGACCGTTCAGATCGAGGGTACAATCACGTAGAACAGAACTGACGGTTCTTCTAGTGGCAACTTCTACGTCGAAAGTTGATGGGAGGTTAACGCGCTTATGTTTTAGGAGCCTTTCGAATTCGAACGATACAAAACAGTTATCAGCTCCAGTATCAAACAAACACGAAGCATATATACCATTTACGAGAAACTTACCATTAACCACATTGTTGTCTGTCTGAGCCTGGCGGGCGTTGATGTTGAAGACTCGACCGCGGGCTACTTGTTGAGCTGGCTGCTGCTGCTGTTGTTGTTGCGGTGCTGGCTGCTACTGCTGTAGCTCTTGCTTCACCACTCTATTTGGACAGACGTTTATGAAATGGTTGGGATCACCACACGTAAAGCAGGCTCTTCCTTAAGCAGCGGGAGGAGGAGCTGCGTGCTGTCCTTGCGGAACTGGTAGTGCAGGAGCTTGACCTTGAGTTGGAGCTGGAGCTTGAGATTGTCGAGAACCGGTACGAAAATTAGCAGTGAAGTGGCCGTACATGTTGCAATGAACACAGAACCGGCATGCGATACCAACCGGGTGATGATAGGTACAAGTAGGGCAGAGCGGGTGTGGTCCAGTGTAAGCACGCTTTGCTGGCTGTGCACTGGCCACAGGCGCCTCTACTTGGCGGTGTTAGGGTTGCGGTTGAGCTGGTACAGCTTGAAGTGGTGTGGCAGTGACTGCACAGTTCTTGTTGCTAGAGCTGCTGTTCTTTCTCTTGCGACGTGAGAGCTTTGAAGATTGTGGTGCGGTGGCGGGGGTTTCAGCGGTGGGAGTAGCAGTAACTTGATGAAGACTCTTGGCAGCTTTATCGAAATAACCAGCATTGACTCGCTTGTCGTTTATCCTGCAGCGAGTAAGAAGGTTTCCTCAATAGTTGTTGTCTTTGTAGCAAGAACGAAATCAGCAATGCAATCCGGAAGAGCATGGATATACTTCTTGATGGTGATTTCGGGGGTAGTAACTTGACCAGGGCAAATGATACTCAACTGCTTGAAGCGAGCAGTTAAACCAGCGTTATCTCCACCATCCTGCTTAATGTGCCAGAATTCATCCTCTAGCTTTTGGAGTTCATAGGGAGGACATAATTCTTGCATCATAATGTTCTTCAACTCATCCCACGACAATCCGAAAGCTGCATCGTTTCCTCGTTTGTTCCTCTCGGCCGTCCACCAATCTAGAGCGCGAGATTGGAAGACGCCGGTAGCATTGACAGTGTGTAGGTCTTCTGGACAGCCACTCTGGCGCAGGGTGACTTCGATTGAATCAAACCATTGAAACATGGCCGTAGGCCCATCTTCGCCGGTAAATTCTTTCAGGCCGTAGGCTTTGAACTGCTTGAAGCTAAAAGTAGCCTTAGGAGATTTTGTCCTGGATTCTTCCGAGGACTTGCTAGCGTTTTCATTTAACTCGCTGACGATTTGCGGAATTACTTTAGCGATTTGCTTTGTGAAGAGAGAGGCGATTCGCTTGTCAGCGTGTTTACGTCTAGCAGCTCGGGAGTGGTGTGCACCGAATGACGACATTGTCTGCAACAGACTTCGTCACAGGGCTCAAACACAATTTCGATTAATCATTGACTGTACTAGGGCCTAGTGTAGACTAGTGATTCACCATAAAGCTCAGGAACATGTTCACACAAAATTCATGTACGCACATAGTCACAGAATCATATAATCATGTAATCACATAAACACATAAGCACATATGCACATTAGCTAACCTAAACACGTAATTTGCATGTATTCACCTATCCTTCACATCAGCGTAGAGTGATTAAGTATAGCGATTGCGATTAGTGAGTAACGATTGCGAAAAACACTAGTGATTTGTTGGCGTGGTGTGGATTGTGTGTGTGTTTTGGAGCGAGAAACGTGGAATCGAAACCATCAGTACCACCATACTGCTTATCTCAAAACGCAAACAAATAAACATATAGAACACATAACTTCACATAAAATCGATAACTTCTCAGAGTTAGCGGCGGCAAAATCCAGAATCGAAACACATAAAAATCGGGAATAGATTGTCTCGGCTTGAAAGACGTCGACTACCCAAAGTGATTCGACTATTCACAAGGTCTCGTAGTGCACACTAGGGCCTTCTGGACGGTGCTCTTGCCTCAATCCGGGCAATCGGCACGCATCCTTCCAGTTACAGTGTGACCCAAGTCGTTGGAGTCCGTCGAGACTTTGGTGAGAGTTTTGTAAAACCACAATAAAGGGAGGAAAAAGTCATCGAGATTCGGGTTTCACCCCTAACTTAACGACGATGTTCCTGAAGTAGAGGGGAAAATTTGCGTCGAAGTATGGATTTCACTCCTGATTCTAAGCAAATTTTCGTGTTGATAGTAAAAATAGCGAATCGAACAAGTGATCCGATCGAGAGTTTGCGGTTTTCACACCTAGTCTTAACCAGATCATTCGTTGGCGTACGTATCCAGCCTTAGGAAAAGATGGTCTTACGCAGAACTGTAGTATGCGATGTTCGCGCAAGAGCGTATGTATAGCGAGTTTGAGCAAGGAATAGCGGGTAAGCTCGTACAAAACCCACACTAGGTATGCACAAGTCGGTCTGTTGGTACTTAAGCTATAAACTAGGTCGATTCTAAGACATCGACCCGGACTAGGTCGAGTCTTGCCTAATTCCCTATAGTTATGGCTCTGATACCAATCTGTCACACCCCAACCGATGGCGGAAACAACGGGGCGCGGCACTGAGCGAAACAGATTGTCCAAGAGAAATTCCATAACAACTAAATTAGCGGATAGTTAATATTATGTCGCATACCATAACCCATCAAGCAATCAATTATTACAGACATAGATATCTCAAAGACAAATAAAACTGTTTCGATAACTCAGATTTAAATAAATTGTTCGTTGGTTTCTAGACTCTCCTAAGCTCGATTCCCATGAAAGCAAGCAAGAATCCTAAGCATTTAAACACCTGTCACATACGTTAAAATAGAGGTCAATACACATAGTGTAAAGGTGAGCATACAAGTTTAATAGTAATAATAGAGTTCGAAAGCGTTTACACATAACCAGCATGTACAACGTATAATGTGAAGCATGTAAGTCATCGACAAAGATCCTATCAATACCAATGACCGCGAGTAGCTAGTGCGCAACACATGTTCACCACTGCGAACACGTAAAGTAATATCCTTAAAAACCCCTGAATGAACAGGTGCTGAGTCCAAACTATAGTACTATCGTTGCTAAGGCAGGTAGACAACAATCAATGTGTAAACATAACAAACAGGCATTCATCGAGTCACCTATACCATGCAATAGCGGTTAGCGTTAAATGTGTTTTGCGTTGTGTGCCGATCGTGATTTGAATAAAAGTAACGTATGTAACACCCAAAAGTGCGTTAAGCGAAAAGGGATCGAGAATACTCACAGCGATGGTAGTTAATGGATTGAAGGGAGCGCTAGTGTGAGATTAGCCTGATTAGAATGATAGCATAAGCGATAAGCGTCATGTAAAACGATGTATTGGGAACGAGTGACAAATGGTAATTCGGTCGGATGGTCATCCGTTCGGATGGCCATTCGGTCGGATTGACAGTCGTTTAGGGATGGATGTGTTTGTGTATGATGGCTTTGAAGTTTTCGTTGTAACATTTTGAAAACAGAGAAGTATCTCTACCTTTCAGGTCGTCCGGTCGAACGGTCGTTCGATCGGATAGCGATCCGTCCAGCAAGACATTTCTCAGAAAACAATAAGTGTTGGAAACCAAATGTCATCCGATCGGACGGCAATCCGTTTGGGTGACTGGTTCGTTTTGAAATTCGTTAAGTTTGAAAGCTGCGGTTTGATTGAGACGTTATGACAACGTACTAAACAACGGAACTTCGCCAAATCCCAAGTCGTCCGATCGAACAGGAATCACCCAAATCCGATCAGTTTACTGGTTTGTGACGATGTTCATGTTCAACTCGTGATCCGTTGTCTCTTGGATAGAATCAGATCTCAGACCGACACTTCACTAAGAAATAAGTAGAAGACCTGACCGAGCTTCGATTCTACCAGCCTTTGAGTGCATTGACTGTAAAAGAGTTGAAAGAAAGTTGGAAAAATATCTTTCAATCCTTTTAACGTCGAAAATGTTTAGATCTAGGTAAAAAAAAATATTGTTAAATCATGTGGAAATCCTTCAGATCTGAGTTGTTCTTGGTGGAATGAAGCCAAAACTTGAAGTTCATAAGAACTCCATGATGACATCATCCTAGAACACCTCAAATCCATTGATTTCATGGTTCAAAGTGAAGATTCAAAGGTGGAAATGATGAAGAAATGCGTGTAGATCATAGAAGTACAAGATTTGAGTTGAAAACTTACAAGAATCACGAGAAATCGAGAGAAAGATGGCCTGAACGTGCTTGTCGACTGAGGAGGAGTTGTCACATCAAGTGATGTGACAGAGGGGTATTTATAGGGTTTCCAAAAGAGGTAAGGGCGCACCAGGTGACGGATCAGATGACTATCCGATCGGATGGCCGTCCGATCGGATGGCCGTCCGATCGGATGGCCATTCGATCGAATGGTCATTCGATCGAGGTGGCTTGGCGAGTTAGATTTTCGTGTTTTCGTTTTGTGCGTTGAGCGTTGCGATGCGTTTCGAGCGAGCGAGGCGGTAGTATTACCCATTAATTACACAAATAACCTAACTACTATATCTAACATATAATCACTGTAAATAACTTGCGTTTAGCGTTTGCGATTAGATTGCGATGCGATAGAATTGCGATTGCGATTGCGATTGCGATTAACCACCTCAACATAAACATATGATGCACAAGTAACACATAATAAGCACACACACATAAAACAATATCCATAACCTATAATTCGGGTTGCGAATGCGATGGCGATGAGATTAGCGATAAGTCGATTAGCGATTAATATGCGATTAAGTAGCGATTTATTAACATGTACTCCACATAATACAACTATGGCAAAATAAAATAGAGTATTGATTACAAGTCAAAGAGTGCAATCAGTAATTAAGCGAGGAGTGGCAGATTGCAATTAGCAATCTTTTCTTCCTTTGACTTTGACTTTGACTTTGACTTCCCAAAAAGCGGGTTGTTACAACTTCGTTGTCCATCTAGATTTACAAACGTTTATCATGTATTAATATCACAGAATAATATTTAATGCAAACAATCAGACAAACAATTTGATCAAAATCGTCAAGCATTGCGACTTTTACTCTTTTTCATATATATATATATATATATATATATATATACTATATTATAATGCATGAGAGAGGAGTATTTTAAGATACCCAAAAAATAAGAACTTTACCCCCCATTTATTTATAGAAAGACCCCTAAAATGAGGGTAGTTTGGTCTTTTAAACATTATTTACTTTTTAGCCCCTAAAGTTATTACACTTAAATCCCTGAGGTTTTAACAAAATTATAGATAATTAGTTACAATTCACTCCTCCACAACAAACTTATAGTTTTTTTTGCGTATTCTTGACATTTCTTATAAACTATATTGTTTAAAAAAAATCCAAAGATAGCATGACGACCTACACATTTTTGTCGACGTTTCGGTAGTTGTCTTGTTTAATATCAACGCACGGATTAAAAGGTACAAGTCGATAATGCTTTAATGTACAAGCGATTAAAGAAGAATATAGCAACTAATCTATACTATATACTCATTTGTTGAGTTAAATAATAGGTTTTATAACATTTTCATTCTAAAATTTTAAAAACTAAAACTATTGCCAAATAATTGATTAAAAAATTTATTTGTAATTTAGTTAAATTTTTAACAAAACTTCCTAATTTTAAGGAATTAGTCAAATGTGAAATGTCAACAGAAACTAACAAAAAATCAATTTAAAAGATTATTCAAATTTCAAAAGAAACTAAAAATACCATCCATCTCCATGACCTGCTGCTTATCCCCCCCCCCCCCCATAGTTAGTTAGTTAGTTACACAAAGACACAATATAAATAAAGAGAAAGATAAAGAGAAAGAGCGTGAATGAGAGAAGCACAATCAAGTTAATATTGGAGCAAGTCGTATCTTCCGAGGTTCTGTTCTTGAACAACTAAGGTTTTATTAAACCAATCCATATCTTTTAGTTCCTAACATGGGGTTTTTAGGATTATAAGTTTTCCATTTTTCAGGATCCGATTTTTGTTCTCGCTCCGATTATGATCTTTGTCACCGGAGAAAGGATTCCAAGAGAGAGGAGAAGAGAGAATATTGTTGGAAATCTAACCTCTGGCTGCAATAGATGGTGAATGGACCACAGTTTCTGCCACGATAGAGTCAGAGTCACCGCCGAAGTGTTCTTCGCGATGGAATCAAGGTTTTTTTTATGTTTTATGTTAAATTAGGATATTCATGCGCTGATATGAATAAGATATTGCAATGTACTGAAACTTTTGTCTAGACAGAGTTTTTGTGTCTGAAAATGATGATATAAGCTTGTTTCCAAACAAAGAATTATATGGCGATAAGCCACTTAATGGTCCAAATGTAGAAGAAAACAACGACAAAGTCATTTTGTTATAACTCTAGATCCCGAAATTCACCACATAAGTCAAAGGACCACGCTTTAACGTCTACTCAACTACTGGCATCAACCACAGCTTTGGAAAAGGTCAACATATTCTATCCTTTTTTATTTATATTTTTGTATATCTTTGTGCCTGGTTATGATAATGCATATTTATTGAAGTCAGTAACATGATATATTTGTTCGAATTCATGATTTGTCTGTAATATTTTATATTTCTCCGGTTTGTTGGCTTCCGATTGACTACCTTATTGTCGCTAAGTTAGCGATTGTGAGTTAGTTTCATCGTGAAGTATCAATTATATATTTTTCATTATCTTATTTGGTACATTAATAATCAATAGAAGAAAGGTCTGAACACGAAGTATAGTTTGATAATGTGGTTGCACTTCACAATGCAGAAGCACATATATCTCTGTGAATTGCTTAGATGTGTTCATTGTATGTTCGAATTTTTTACATTATACCATTTGAAGTGCATCTATGAGTATGTTTGTCTTATTCAACATTCGAAAGTACCATGACGACCTGCTCATTTATAATAACTTTTATATTAAAGACTTATTTTCCTTATCCGTGTGTTACTGTATTGCATCAATGGTTTCTTGAAATATTGCAAGGTTAAATGCTAAATTTATTAGTTACTAGACATGTGTAATGCTTATTACGTCTATCCAATCACAATGATACTACAATAAATATTATACGAATAAAAAACTACCAGAAACGAGTGTCACAATCCAAAGTGTCGCCCCCGCCGCATCGCGCGGGCACCAGACTAGTAAATATATATATATATATATATATATATATATCAACTAAAATAGATAACCTATTGATGCATAACTAGTAATGTGTTTACATTTCAGTTTTAGATTGTAACAGATATATATATATACATATATATATATATGTATATATATATATCTGTTACAATCTAAAACTGAAATGTAAACACATTACTAGTTATGCATCAATAGGTTATCTATTTTAGTTGATATATATATTTATTTATTTATTTTTCAACTACACACACACACACACACACACACATATATATATATATATATTATTACTACTAAGGGTTGTTCCAGAAATGCATTTCTCGCTCGTCGTATTTCCATACGAGCTTTCCTCCTATCTGTTTTATTCTCTCTCCTTCCTCCACTAATTCCTCACCAAATGTGCGTAGTTTCTACACATTCTCTTCACTCATAGATGGTAGTGGTGTTGGCATTGGGCCAGGGAATTGAGGTAACAGTTCTCCATATGGGTACAGGTTGGTTAATATTTCCTGGACATACTGATCGGTATTCCAGTACGGTTCTAAAGTATTAAGGTTGGTATACTGTGCTATGGGGTTTGGTATTGGTTCTTTCTGTGGATAGAGTTCCTGATATTCCCCATGGTCATCGTTCCATGGATCATATGCTAGAGGATTACGTGCTGGGATTCTAGGTAACTCGTTAGGGTCAAAGACTGGTATGGGAAATTCGTTTCCTGGGTTAAGTTCTATTTCCATTGATTGGGTTGGAAATAAAGGCAATGGTTGTGGTGCAATGATTTGATCTAGTTTTGGATCTGCTGCAGTGGTGGCTAGTATATGAAAGTTTGTCAACCGTCTATTAACTATGTCTTGTGTCTGGGCATTCGCTTCCCTATTGGCTGCTGCTAACGCTCTTTGTTGTTGTAACTTTATCATTCGCTTTCTCCTCTCATGTGCTCCCCGACTGAACCATCCTCTCTTTTTCGAAGGGAATGGTTCCTCGGATTGTGTCTTAAATATGAAGATTCCCTTTTCTGTATCAGCAGAATACCCAGAAGGAGTAGGCTGTGAGGAAGTTCCTTCACTTTTGGGAGAACTAGCTAGGTGACGATAGGCATCAGACGTACCTTGCTCATTCATACTGTAAACTTACAGATTGTCAAATAACACAAAATAATATATACATGTATACACATAATCACATAGATTATTTCCTAACATAATTGATAGAATTTTAGTGTCAGCAGAACACTTCTGTGGCTGAAATCAGTGGCTGTAGCTCTGATACCACCTCCTGTCGCAACCCCTGACCCCTGCCCCGGGAGGCGGGCGGCCGCGGCACGCAGAGCTGGTGGTATCCGTGTTTATTAATTTGGCAGCAGAAATTACATCAGGACCGTAGTTATGAAATAGTTTATCAGAGTAAAACACCTCATTTTATAAATAACAAATACATGGGAAAGACCCAAGTTTCCATTACAATATGTTTATAGGGATAAACCATAATTTATTGAAATAAAACTTCTTTCTTGTTTAGGTAACTTTTATAGCCACTTTTCCAAGCCTTCAGTGCTTTCCAGCTGGCTTCTATTGGCTTTCACATCTTGTTACCTGAAACGCGTTTTAAAAAGTTTTATCAGCAAGAAATACTGGCGAGTGAATCCCAGTTTAATCAAACAAGCTTTTATCATTGTACAGTATTGAGGGCATCCGCAATTACATTTGCTTATTTCTACTCAATTACCACCCACGGTATTGTCAATCCCGACTTCTGGTCATTCTACTACTCACAATGTAGTAACAAGTAATGTATAAAAAACCCCAACATACCAACAATAATTGTAGAATCACAAATACTCAATCATTGTTAAATGTAATTTAAATAATTGAGGTTTTGGTAAAACACTTTGACTCATAAAAAGCAGATGTATTCACAAATAGTGAGAAAAATGAATGTACTCACAAATAGTGAGAAAAATGAATGTACTCACTTTGCTATTTTAGATACTACTTCTTTCTGGTGACTTTCCTGGTTATAATCTATTAAATTAAACAATGCACACCTGTTAGTAGGATAACCCAATTTACATTAGCTATACCCCCGAGACAGAACTCCAATGACTGAGTCAGACAGAGCCTTGACATGTGTTACGGAGCTCTAGATCAATCGGGCTGAGTAACTAATATGTAACCGGGGGTTATAATACTTACAACGAGGCAGAGCTTCGCTATTTAGGGGTATTATTCCTGAGAGTTTTAGCTTTAATATTAGAGAGAGAAAGAAAATTGTGAGCGAATGAAACTGATCTCGAACTCTCTATTTATAGGGTCTGATCAGGGGCGGCTTGCGCCTCGCGACTCCCTGTGCTTAATCTCTCGCGGCCCGCGAGAGCCGTAGGCTAGGCTCTAGCTTTGGCCAGTCAGACCCTATCTTCAACACGCATGAGGATACGTGGCAGCACCGGGTGCGGCCTGGTGTCACTGGGTCTCAGCCCGCGACGACCTAGCTTAACCTGGTCGCGCCCGCGAGCGGCTATACTTATTTGTTTTATTTGATTTTTATATATATAAAGGTATTTCAGGCCCGTTTTTTGTATATGGGGTATATTTTAGGACGTATAGGAATACTTTATGGGTTTTGGGAGAGTTGTTATATTATCTCTTCACTAACATCAGGAACGATAAATGGTAAACCAGTTTTGGGCCAAAACCTTTCATTCGAAGAAACACATTCGTCTGAGAAAACACAGCGAGAAACAATTTCAGAAAAATGCCATTAAAAATAGAAATTTTCTCCTTATAACATTATCAATGAAAATGCCATTACTTGAATAATAAGCAAGACATAATAAACATATAATTGAAAACGCCACAATAAAACGCCATAATACAAACACCATTACTTGATTGGTTAACAAATATGATGAATTAATAATATTAATGCAACGTAATAATCAAAACGCCATGAGATGAATAATTAAAAATAATTAACATTAACAACATGAATAATTAACAAAATATAACATGATTTTGAAAACGTCATAGTTAACAAAACTGATGTTTACAAATTAACAAATAGTAATAACTGATGTTTACAAATACTACTCAATAATATTCAAAACTAATCAGGTGTAAAACGTGAATGATCGTAAAACATAAGAAATATATTAGATCCCAAACGACAGTTAAAATTAATAATGAAAACTCCAATTATCAATTCTTATTAATTGTTAAACAACCAATAAAACGCGAATAAATTAGATACATGAACAACGCCATTGAAAGCATACAACACATTGTGAAATATTAATTTGAAAAAAAAAACCAATGAAACAAGCATAAAACAACAAAACGCCATATCTGTTGTATATGTGTTGCATGATTTGCTGGAACAAAATATGAAAACGTCAATAAATATTACTTTGTCGAACAGAATCCACGTTAGACATCATAGATCTGAGAAAGCTTGGAAAGAAGGTAACTGCTAATACGAAATCTTTGGAGTTTTATTTGAAACAGATTTATAACGCGAAATAAGGAGGGAACGTACAAAAGGACAATCGTACCCCTGCATATCATTTAGCGCCCCTGTTGCGTATTGGGCCAGGATCCGTTCTCACACTTTAGGGCGTTTTCTCCTGATCCCGTACCTATATATATATATATATATATATATATATATATATATATATATATATAGGTGAAGTATAGGTAAACCATTGTAAATGCTCTAAAAGCTAAACTCTAAAGGTAAATCTTAACCCTAATACTAAACCTACACCCTAAAGTTAAACTCTAAAAGCGAAATCTAAAAACTCCATGGAATAAGTTCAATTGGAATTCGTAGTAAAAGAAACCAATATCATATAGTATAGTAGGATATAAAGATTCGATCATATATCATGATCTTACATTCGATTATATGACCATGATCTTACATAAACAACTAAAGAAGATCATCGACAAGATCTTTGTTAATATTGTTACCAATAACATATGAACTGTGAGTAATTAATTATACTTTTAAATTTATCTATATGACAAATCATGAAATGTCTTACATGCTACGTATTGGGATAGGATCCGTTCTCACACTTTAGAGCGTTTTTTCCTGATCTCGTACCGATATATATATATATATATATATATATATATATATATATATATATATATATAGAGTTAGGATCCTGTAAAAAAGACTAAAAGTGTGAGAAGGGTAAGAAAGAATCTACACCATTAGATCTTTGATCTAATGGTTAAGTTTAATAGGGACCAAATTGTAAAATTTGGTTTATTTTTTGGTCTGAATTGAAAATTCTAGGGGTAATAAAGTCTTTATCTCCATTCAAAAATAGAAACTGTAAATCAAAATCCCTACAATATCTCTCTCTCCAGATGATCTCCATCTACGATCAAAGATCTCTCTCTCATAATCAATCTGAAGAAGAAACACGACAGCGGCCAATCGGAAGATCAAACACGACAGCGGTGGCGGTGGTGGTGCGAGCGGCAGCGGCGATGGTGGTGGTGCGAGCGACAGCGACGGTGGTGCTGGTGCGAGTGGCAGCGGCGGTGGTGGTGCTGGATCGGCAGTGGTTGTGCGGCGGTGGTGGTGCCGGAAGTGGCAGTGGTGGTGGTCCTGCGATCTCTTTCTATCTACATCGAACGGTGCCGGAAGTGGAGAAGATGATACAGAGGTGTTATATTTTTTCATTAATGGTGTTTTTTTTCTTTTATGAATGGTGTTATTTTTTACTGAATGGTGTTAGTTTTTACTGAACGGTGTTATTTTTTTCTGAATGGTGTTATTTTGTTTCTGAATTGTGTTATTTTCTTTTTCTGAATGGTGCTATATTTATTTACTGAATGGTGTTATATTCTTGTACTGAATAGTGTTATATTATTTACTGAATGGTGTTATTTTGTTTACTGAATGATGTTATTTTTTGTTTACTGGATGGTGTTTTTTGTTTCTTAATGGTGTTATTTTGTTTCTGAATGGTGTTATTTTTTGTTTACTGAATGGTGTTATTTTGTGTAGAATGGTGTTATATTTTTTGTTTACTGAATGGTGTTATATTATTTTTGTAAAAACACCATGAATTGAACTATGAATTTTTTTAAAACACCATGTCATGAACATGCTCTGATTCTGTGAATGATGCAAAAAAAATTAAAATGAATGATGTTATGGACGGTTATAATTCCTTAAATCAAGGATTTTCTCTCTCCAAATCCTTAAATCAAGGATTACCATATTTGAATTTGTTAATGCATTTACAATCATACCATTTTCAATTAATTTAGATCTAATGGTTGAGATTCTTTCTTACCTTTCTCACACTTTTGGTCTTTTTTACAATAACTCCATCCTATATATATATATATATATATATATATATATATATATATATATATATATATAGGGGATGGATCATGAGAAAATTAGTTTAAATGAGAAAACCAAAAAATTAACTAAAAAAGCCTAAAAAACATACCAATTTTTTTTTTACATTTTTTTATAGAAAAATCGCTACTTTTTATGTATGGAAAAAAATTTCAAAAAAAAAAAAAAAAATTTGTTGTACTGCACATGTGCACTAATACGGAAAGCCTAAACCATTTAACCCACCCCCCACCGACACCCCCCAAAAACCTAAACCCCCCACCCCCCAAAAACCTAAATTCACCCTCCCACCAAAAGCCTAACCCCCCCCCCCCCCCCACCCACCAAAAACCTAAACCCCCCACCCCCACCCCCACCCTCCCGAAAACCTAAAACTAAACCCTAAACATAAACCCAAAAAAAACCTAAACCCCCCACCCCCCCCCCCCCCCTCCAAAAAAACTAACCCTAAAAGCTAAACTATACTCAAAAAGCTAATTTTAAGCATGTAATGCACATTGTAGTACGTGTTATATTGCACATGTGCACTACTATAATAATAGTATTGAAAACAAGACGACACCATAAATCTTTTTTTATGTCATAAAAAATATGCTCGAATATACTTGAATGAAAGATACAAAAATTTGTGATCTTATGGTGCCATTTTTGTTTTAAAATGATAACATATGGAGAAATGTTTGAAAAGTTATATATATTTTTTTTTTCCAATTTTACCACTCCTTCATTAAAAGTCCCCCTCCTTCATTAAAAGTCTCCCCCCTCCTTTTTAGTGGTTTTTAGTTAGTTTTCTAGTTTTCTCATATATATGTAGTTTTTTCATGATCCTCTCCCTATATATATATATATATATATATATATATATATATATATATATAGGGTAGGGCTATATAGAAAACTCTATCTATATAAAAAACCCTAGAAAACCCAACCTCCCGACATTTTTTTTTTGAAAAAAATAACACATGTAATATACATGTTTTTAAGAGTTTTGGGCCAAAAAAATCAAAAAAGCGCCGAAGAGATAATTTAAAAAAAAAATTCAGCAATTTCTGTCTTTTGTGCCTAACACATGTTAGGCACTGAAATTTTTCTTTTTGTTTTTTTTTTTGCCCAAAACACTCTAAAACATGTATATTACATGTGTTATTTTTTTCAAAAAAAAAAAAATGTTGGGAGGTTGGGTAAAAATGGGGGGAGATTTGGGTTTCCAGAGTTTAGCATTACCCTCTAAAGGTAAATCATTGTAAATGCTCTAAAAGCTAAACTCTAAAGGTAAATCTTAACCCTAATACTAAACCTACACCCTAGAGTTAAACTTTGAAAGCGAAATCTAAAAAATCCATGGAATAAGTTCAATTGGAATTCGTAGTAAAAGAAACCAATATCATATAGTATAGTAGGATATAAAGATTCGATCATATATCATGATCTTACATTCCATTATATGACCATGATCTTACATAAACAACAACTAAAGAAGATAATCGACAAGATCTTTGTTAATATTGTTACCAATAACATATGAACTGTGAGTAATTAATTATACTTTTAAATTTATCTATATGACAAATCATGAAATGTCTTATGAATAATGGGTTTTTTTTTTTCTTTTGACATTTATGGTTTTTTTTAGTGAGTGTTTTTATTGATATCATTGGAACGGGTATTGATATATGCATTTATCGATCTTCACTTTTATAGTTTCCAATGAGTAGAGCCGATAATGACCAAAGTCACACCGCGTAGCATGAAGGAAAAAACAATCAAACTCCCGTCGCGTAGTGCGGAGGGGAAAAACAATTTTGTATTTTTATAATTGGTATTATCAAATCCGATATCAATATTTGCTTTTATCGATCTTCACTTATATGGTTTACCAACGAGTCGAGCCGATAACGACTAAAGTCACGTTGCGTAACACGAAGGAAAACCTATCATACTCCCGCCGGGTAGCGTGAGGAAACAACCTGGTATCGGTATTCACTTTTATTGTTTCCGATAGGTCAGGACGATAACTACCAAAGTCATGTTGTGTAGCACGGGGAACACAAAACCCAAAACCAATAGAACGATCTACACTAGCACAAAAAAAGTATATCACGTCTTCCAAGAACACAATACAACAATTTAAGATAACAAAATTAGATTTCACAAATTTCTCCACAAATCCTTACGAAAAACCATTACAAACAAAACCAATAAATGATGTCTGTACCTGTTGTCGTTTGGCAACGATCGGAGATTTGTGCCGACGAGCAGATCTAGTATTATACAATTTTTTTTGTTGTGAAACTGAATTGATTTCTCTTTAGGCGTTGGAGATGAAGTTAAATAACTTTAACTGCCCCTCGAGTATCGGTTGATAGGCGAAAGTTAAGAGCAAATGGATCTCGCCACCATGCATTCTGCCAGGATGTGGTTTACCGACTCAAAAGCGATGCCGCATTTGCAATAGGTGGTGTTTTGGAGAGGGTCCAAAAACTAGTGAACTTCTACATGGACCAACTTGATAAGAGGAAACACAACATAAATGAGCCAAACTTTAAATGAGCGTAACTTGGGCTACGATTGGAATTATGGGGCCCGCTTGTAGTGGACGGAAAGGTCTAGACGAGCCTGGTCTTATGACAAACCACTAGCCTAATTGTCAGATCCAATTTAATTGATTGAGGACTCTAATTTCGCCAATCGATATTTACCCTCTATTTGTCAAATTTATAGCACTTTTCCTTTTGAGAATTATTCTTTACTCTTCTATTGTTTCCGTAATGCGTCACTTAATATGTTGATGGATAACTAAACGGGTTTTCTATGATCAAAATCGTGCAAACAAAAAGCAATCGTCTCCGACATTCATTCATCTAGCCGTCCCACACTCCTCTAATTCTTTTTTTAATTTTCGTGATCAATACGTAAACATCATAGTTTCAAGAAAGTAAGAACACTAATCAAGTGTTGCTTTTATGGCACAAAATACCACAAATGAGATAACTTTCACCAATTGTAAGATACATTACTTATCTATCAGTGAAAAGAAAACTGGGCTAGGTAACTAAAGACTCAAAAGACGGATTAACGATTGATATTAGTGATAGGATTGCTGATCATATATTTCACTTCTTTTCCTACTTTTTGGTTTTGAACAAGCCATTCCTCTAATGATCAATGTAAAAGTTTTTTTGTATTTTTGCAATGATGCGTCAAAGATTCCTTGAAATTTGACCAAAAGATTCATTCCTTCGTCACACCATATGCATCTTTAAGTTCAATCATGCAGTGTCTTTGCAGCTTTTTTGCTTTAAATATTGTGCAATAAACTAATAAACTGATTATAATGTAGTTACTTTGTAGGAAAGCAAAGTTAAAAGGACCAATTAATGTTAACATATTCCACTAGGATGGAGTTTCATTTTTTTTAACGATCAACAAAACCAAATCAAATTACTTCATCGAAATGTTACACACCAACCAGAAAGGCTCTGGCACTAACAAAACAACCAGCCCGAAAAGAGATAAAAACAGAACACAAACAACTAAACAAAAAAGACCATATCAGTTAATCAATTGCACCTTAGTTTCATCTTCGCGTCACCCTTTACCTTAGTTTTAGTTTCACCTTCGCGTCACCCTTTACCTTAGTTTTAAACCACCCTTCGCGTCTGCCATGAGGTAAGGGGTTATGTGGGGTACCATTTAGAGGGTGGGCAGCTCGCGGTTGCTGCCCCCCTTCGTCTTGTTTACTGGTTTTCTACCCCCACAACTCAACTCGAGTTCAGTTTACTACTTGTGTGTTTTTATCTATAGCGGTAGTTAACATACGCGTATGGCTCGTACGAGGAAAGGTTGGAACCAGGGGCGGACCTAGCATAGAACAAGGGGCAACCCCCGTTGCCCCTTAACGCTCCGGCGGTAGTGTAAAATTAGTGTAAATTTTGGAAAAATTTGTCGTTTTTCCGATTTCGCTGCCCCTTTTTATAGAAACGTTGCCCCTTTAGGTTTTTTCTAGATCCGCCACTGGTTGGAACGTTATGTCAGGGGTCCCTGTGCAGGGTTCTGCTAGTGGTTTAAGGACCTGCCCTTTCAAATTTTTCCACAAATGTAAAGATGGCAAAACGGGGTCTGGGGGATTCTTCCGCCTACTTGAACACATGCAAAGCACCCACCTCAAGACAGAAAAACGAAGGCTATATTTGAAGGAGGCTATCTCCAAGGACTTGGACCTTTTTTTGGATGTGGGAGAAGTTCTTAGGGCGGGGGATAAATGGTTATGTGGAAGTTACATGGTGATGCATGGCATGCACTTAGTAGGGGATGCAAGCATGATAATGAGGTCGCTTCGTTTGCCATGGTCTCAAGGGATGTTGAAGATTTCATTGTTGGGATCTGGAAACCATGTCAAGTGGCGGTTGACACTAACCCACGTCACCCAGAAGGGTTCAAGGGTGGTGTTAACCTCCTCGAGGGGGTTTTTTTTCCCTCCCAATTCAGACTATTAAAAGCATTCCTCTCAGTTGTCGGATGGTGTTTGCTCAGGTTTTAATAGGAGCTTTGCGCAAAGTGGTGGTGTCGCCTGGACCGGTCGACAATTGGGTCCAATTGCTTTTGCTACCGCGATGCACCTTGCTGGTGGTCAGACCATCCTCCAGACAAGAACGAAGATCAGGGAACAAGAAATCTTTGCAGTATAGTAACATCTTGCAGGCACTTGCAGTTTGGAAGATGGGTATGGGCTTGATGACTTGGTCTCTTCCCTATTAGAGAACGTGGGGGAGGCGGGGGCTCCTAAGGGAAATTGTAGGAGGGAGGGAGACAAAGAAAGGGACCCTAATATTAAGAAATGTCTTCGAAAAGTCAGGGATGGACATTTCATGGCTGCGTGTAAGGTCCTGTGCTCTATTGGAGTTGCCCCTCTAGGCAATTCGACCTTGAAAGCTATTATTGATAAACATCCAGTGGTGCTGCCCCTGTCCTTGCCTTCCAGCCCCCTAGCCCAACCCACTCTTGTTGTTGATGGGGGGTGTGTGCTCAAATGTATCCGATCCTTTCCTGAAGGGACGTCATGTGGCACGGACAGGATGCGGGCCCAGCACCTGGTAGATGCTATTTGGGGCGAGCGCTCAATGACTTCCTCGGGTTTGCTTACGAGCATTACGGAAGTTGTCAACTTATGGCTTGGGGGGATAGTGCCATAAGGTGTTGGCTGAGTTTGTTGCCTCGGCTCCCCTTACCCCCATTATTGAAGCCCGATAAAGGAATTCGGCCTATTGCTGTGAGGGGTATCTAGCGAAGGTTGGTTTCCATGGTGCCGATGAAAAAGGTCGGGAAAAACATGGCTCAATACTTAAGGGACTTTCAATTTGGGTTGGGGGACGCCAAATGGGGCAGAGGCGGTGCTTCACAGTGCGAACAGGTTTCTCAACTCCTTTCATGCAGATGGTTCCTTGGCCTTGCTTACTTTGGACTTCCCCAATGCTTTCAACACGGTCGACCGCAAAGCCTTCCTCGAAGAGGTTCATCAGCGTTTCCTGTCAATCTTTCGGTGGGTCCAATTCCTTTACACCCAGCCTGCTCGGTTGTATGTGGGTAATGAGTGTATTGGGGCTACTACCGGAGTGCGACAAGGAGATCTCTTGGGGCCCCTTCTCTTTGCTCTTGCCTTACACCCCCTTATTCTCCGGGTGCAGGACCAATGTAACCTCTCATTTCATGCTTGGTATTTGGATGATGGGACGATTATCGGCAACTCATCTGAGGTTGCTAAGGCTTTAGACATCATTAAAGAGAAGGGGCCATCTCTTGGGCTTTACCTCAACATTAAGAAAACAGAGGTTTTTTGGCCGACGTGTGATGGGCAGAAAGTTCAGGACGAGCTTTTCTCGAGAGGGACTGGCAGACCAGAGAGGGAGGTTAAGCTCCTCGGTGGAGCTCTTAGCCGTGATCCTAGCTTTATTGTAGAGTTAGCAAGGCAGCGGGCCTTAGGGGCTGTTGAACTCATGAAACTCTTGCCTTGCCTTGCCTTAGGGTTCCCCAATGTGAACTCCTTCTGCTAAGGTCGTGCATGGGGGTTGCTAAGTTTCTTTTTGGCTGCGGACTTGTCAACCCTACTTGATGGTGGATGCGGCATCTCGGTTCGGTGATGGCCTCCGGGAGGCTATAAAAGACATAGTCGTGAGTGGCGACCCCTTTTTTGGTGACCTCCAATGGCGTCTGGCATCTCTGCCAATGCGTCTAGGTGGTTTGGGCCTCCTCTCAGCCCGAGATGTTAGGGTTTATGCCTTTGTGGCCTCTAGATTTCAGTCTTGGGACCTACAAGATCGTATCCTACGAAACAGTGGGATCGTCGGGCTTGACCCAGACTATCAGCAGGCACTCGAGCGCTTAAATGTCTCATTCCCAAACTTTGATATCAGCGGTTTCTCTAATAAGGACACCGCCCCCTCGAAGCCACAAAAAACTTTGGCGAATGCTCTGTTTAGCAGAATCGCTCAAAGCCTGGGATAAGTTTTTGATTTGTCATCCCACCAGAAGGCGGTGTTTGAGTGCCTGAAGGGTCCCCATGCTCAGGATTTTTTTACCGTTAACCCGCTTGAAGAGTTGGGACAATGCATATCTACAGTAGAATACAAATCCATCCTCAAATACTGCCTGATGATCCCTATGTACCCGTAAGATGAAATTTGCTCGATATGTCGTAAAGCTTGTATGGAAAAATACAGGGAACATGCAGTTTATTGTAAAGAGCTCCCTGGGTTCAAATATCGACATAACTGGGTGCGGGATGTTTGATGGGACATCCTGAGAAGAGCTGGGATTTCTGCTAAGAAAGAGGCCCATGTGAATTTCCTCACGGACCTCATGGAAGGGAGATCTACTCTGTGACCAGCGGATCTGCTCGTTTTTTGTTGGGCTGGGGGGAAACATGCTTGTGTCGACCTCACGGGGTTTCCCTTTTGGTTGGTTTAAGAGAAAATGGGTTTGTAGCTAGACATGCATTAAGAAAGGCAGAATTGAAGAAAGTTGATAAGCACGCTAAAGCCTGCGCAGAGAATGAGCATGTTTTTGTCCCTTTTTCCTTTGTTACATTTGGTTCCCTAGCACCAGAAGTCATCCACTTCTTAACAAGGGTCCATCAGGTCATCCACAACAATTGTTCAGCCCCAGGGGGAAGGGGTTGTCTTTGGTAGGTTAGGGTTTGTGATTCAAAAAGGGCTGGCGGAGCAGCTTTTTGCCCGTCTACTTTCTGTTTTGATGTAACGATGACTTTTTATATTTTTTAAAAAAATTAATCAAATCGCTTCCACTCTTCCCACAATTGAGATCCTCTTCCCTACCTGTTTTTTATCCCAAAGAAAGCTTAGCGATTTCGACTCTTCAATGACCTTAGAAACTGAAGGCGCCTTTCCATTGAAGATTGCATCATTTCTCGACCTCCAAATACTCCACATTACCGTGTAAATTATCGCTTGAACCGTGCATCTTCTATATCTTGACCCTCCCACCACTTCGTTGAAAGATAAGAGATCTTTAACATGGAACACATACATTGATGGAGCCCGCCACCAATGTGCCATGACATTCCAGATTGTTTAAGTGAATTGGCAACCCGTGAAAATATGTTCGACGGACTCCGACAAATCCCCACACAGACTACACATCGTATTGTGAACCTGGATGTTTCTAACCCGAAGAGCATCCGCCGTAGACAACCGATTGAGAAGCGCGCGCCACACCACAAAACACACTTATTTTGGGATCCACTTATTATATATTATAACATTTTGAAGTTGCAAATATAGTTTGACTTTTTAATTTTCTCATATTCACCACAAAAATTTTCATGATTTTTATTTAGCAACATCTTTCTTTTCCAATGAAGAAAAGGTCGCTTATGACACAGGTGTTTTGCTGTACAATTAATTCATTTGGTTATTTTGCCAACATAATTAGTTTAAATATATTTTTTTTCTTATATAATTTTTTAAATAGTTGTTTTACAAAATTTCAAACTAACCCACATTCATGCTAGGGACTATCTGAGAACGAATATGCAAAAGTTGGGGACTATAGCTGTAATTTTAAAAGTGTAGGGACTATAGGTGAAAATGGAGCAAACCACAGGGACTATACGGGCACTTTCTCTAAGACTGTGAGGTATGGGGCTTGGGTTGGGGCGTGAGTTGGCTGAAAACGCCCAAGCCACCACCCCGGGTGGGCTTGGGTTGGGGCGTGGCCCAAGGGGCGGGAGTTTGAAGCCGGGCGTGGGGCGGGTCTATGAATCTGACATGGCGGGCTCTCAATGGCCAAACCAAACTAGCCGTTGGGGCATTTAAAAAAAATTCCTTTATAAATATCTTACCATATTTAACATTTTTCTCAAACAATATCAAACACATAAAACACAATCTTGCCATGAGTTCTTCAAGTTCAAGTGAATCGTCATCATCATCTGACGATGGTGCGGAAATATTTCTACAAACGATCACGATGGTGGTGAAAGCTATCGTGGAAGACGATGAGGAAGAGACTCCGCCACCTAAACGGAGGAGGTACATCGCTCGTGAACGGCACACCGCTAACAATTTGTTGGTAAGCGATTACTTCTCAGCGGAACCTAAGTATGGTGAAAAGATGTTTAGGCGTCGTTTTCGTATGAGTAGAAACTTATTTTTAAGGATATCTAGAGATCTTGTGGAGAAGTATGTTTATTTCCAAAAAAAACGGATGTAACCGGGCAATTAGGATTTAGTACGTGGCAAAAGGTCACGGCCGCACTTAGGCAGTTAGCGTACGGCAATAGTTCGGACATTATGGATGACTATTTAAAAATGTCTGCACGTGTAGCAAGAGAAAGTCTTCACAACTTTTTTTCGTGTATTTTAGAACTTTATAGGAAAAGATATTTGAGAAAACTCTCGTTCAGTGACATGCAACAAATATTGGAACATCACGTAGAATATCATGGGATACCCGGGATGCTAGGTAGTTTAGATTGTATGAAATGGCCTTGGGAACTTTGTCCTACCGCATGGCAAGGCGCTCACACGAGTGGATTTCACGGGATGCCAGCCACCATGCTTGAAGCGGTTGCGTCCCAAGATCTTTGGATATGGCATGCGTTCTTCGGTATGCCAGGTTCACATAATGATATTACCATCATAAACCACTCGCCCCTTTTCAATGATCGGGTAAATGGTATAGGACCCAAAGTAACTTTCTTTGTAAACGGGGTTGAGTACGTGTATGGGTACTACCTAGTTGATGGGATTTACCCAGAGTGGGGGGTTTTCGTAAAATCATTCACAAGACACGGTGCCATAGATCCAAAGAGATTAAAGTTTAACAGGGTCCAAATGGCTGCACGTAAAGACGTCGAGCGAGCATTCGGTGTTTTGAAGAAAAGGTGGTGAATATTGGCAATGCCTTGTCGACTATGGGACAAGGATCAGATTGGAAACGTGATGTACGCATGTATCATTCTTCACAACATGATTTTGGAGGATGAAGGTAGAGCGGTCGTTACCCACTATGATGACAATGACCCCCAACCAGGTAACGTAACAGTTACAGACGAAGATAAAGCGTCCAATGAATTTTTGATTAATCAAGGGATATACATCACAACCTTCGCTCTGATTTGGTGGATCATGTGTCAACGATTCCTGGGTTCGAAGACGACGAAGAATGATTTTTTTTATTTTGATATGGAACGGCCACTTTTTCACTTTTGACAATTAACATAAACTTCACACAAATTTTTGAAAAATTTTGACATGACCCATTCGTAAAGTAAACGATTTCCTGCTTTTTAACAAAATCATCCAAAATACATTCTACGACACTTTTCAAAGGATGCTAAAATTAAGACCATACACATTTTACCAAAACATTCTATCCAAAGTATCCAAAATAAAGTTTAAACTTCAAACTACTACGATCATCCTAAATACTGGTTTTACATTTACATTAACAAAATGATTTTGACCCATTTCAAAAGATATCTTGAACCGGAAGTGCATAATAGTCGACATTGTGTGTGTTCGATCCGGGTGCGCCGCGATTAAGCATGGGATTTACCTATCATTCATAACAACAAAACGTTTGTTAGTTTGTAATACATAACAATTCAAACCCTTTAATTACCTAACATTGCTTGACCCATTAACATGATATATTACTTTACTAACACCATTACTTCCATTCGGAAACATCCAACATACCGCTTTCCGACTCACTTGTAATGAATCGCTACATACCATATCTTTCAATATACTTACATCATTTAACCCGTTATGGACAAGTTGATTCCTAAACATTTCAACAATCATTCCACTTATCATTCTAAACCATCTAGACGGGTCATTCCATATTCACTACATCATTCTCTTTTGAACATTTCTCATTATAAACTCATAGCATCTAATAAATCATGATTCATAATGGAAATTTACATTAAACTCATAGTACCAAATATTATTAATCATGAGTCTACAAATAGAGTACATAAAGTTCATATGAACTTACCGTGATCCTGAGCTCCTTGTGCTTTGGAGTGACTCGCTCCTTCTTCCTTCTTATTTCTTGAACATCATAACTTTATTCACTTAGCTCCCATTACTTCCACATTCTTTATTATCCAATACGATATTTACAATTTACATACATTTCCGCTATGATTACACCTCATCAATTTAGAAATATTTCATACAAAATCATATCTAAATTCATTTAGACATTTCATCAAACACATGGTGGGCATACTATCTATAAGGAATTATATACAAATAGTTATAACATGTCCATCCTATCTCATCAATGGTTAATCATAAGCTTTCATAACAATAATCATAACCCTAATCCATAACTTACTATTTTGACTATGAACAAATGGTTCCAAATCAATTATTCATAACAATTTCATCAATCAACAATCAAATTAACATATAAAACTTCACAATTGTCAAACATTACTTGACATGCAAGTGCGTTTTGCCCTAATCATGCTTATATTCGAAATTTTGCATCTATTGATGTCTAGACCTTCATAGCAACCATTAATCATACTGAATTTTGTATTACATTCACGAATTACACAAAACCCACATAATCAAACATCATCAAATCACAAATTTTCACTTACTTGAGATCAAGAACACTTAGATAATCAGGATTCTTAGTTCATGCATTCGATTCTTCAATAATCTGGCTTTCAATTGATGGGATTTTGTGATTTAGGGTTTTGAGAGGGAAGGAGTTCTCCCCCTGGATCCTCACGATCGCACACACACACCAGACTAGTCTGGTTTATTTTTTTGTCATGTTTTAATACCATATTTACATATCTAGTCCCTCATCTTTTAATCCCCATTCACTTTAGTCATTTACCTTTTAACTTAACAATCATTCTTTTACTAACTTTTATTTTTTTGAAAATAATTATATATATTTTCCATTTAAAACATCACTACCATTATACTTTTAGGTCATATGAGAATTTGGGGTGTACAAGTCTACCCCCCTTAAAGAAGGTTTCGTCCCCGAAACCTGAATACGTACCGAATAATTCTGGGTTATGTTCTCACATTTCATCCTCCGCTTCCCATGTAAGATCTGATCCTTTTCGATGTTGCCATTGGACCAGCACTTGCCGAACGGATTTGTTGCGGAGTTGCTTTAGTTTAAAATCCTTTATTGCGACGGGCTTTTCAATGTAATTTAATTTCTCATCCACTTCAATATCATCCAAAGGTACGTATGCGGACTCATCCGCGAGGCACTTTCGCAATTGCGACACATGAAAAGTGTTATGATTCCCATCCAACGCGGGTGGTAATTCTAACTGATACGCCACCGCCCCGACCCGAGCGAGTATCTTGAATGGTCCAATGTATCGAGGACCAAGCTTTCCGCGTTTACGAAAACGAATTATCCCTTTCCATGGAGAGACTTTTAGTAAGACATAATCTCCCACTTGGAACTCAATTGGTCGCCTTCGCCGATCTGCATAAGACTTTTGTCAATCTTGGGCTGCTTTTATTCTTGATCTAACCATATCAATTTTCTCATTCATTTTAGCTACAACATCCTTTGACGCGAGTTCGCGTTGACCCACTTCCCCCCAATAAACCGGGGTTCTACATTTCCTTCCATAGAACATTTCGTAAGGGGCCATTTTTATGCTGTTATGATAACTATTGTTATAAGAAAACTCTACCAAAGGTAGATGATCATCCCAGCTCCCTCCAAAATCCATGACACACTCCCTCAACATATCAACTAATGTTTGTATAGTTCTTTCCGATTGACCATCGGTTTGAGGATGGTAGGCGGTGCTAATATGTAACCGGGTTCCCAATTCTTCATGAAACTTCCTCCAGTAACGGGACGTGAACCGGTTGTCCCGGTCGGATACTATAGACACCGAAACCCCATGTCGGGATATAATCTCGTTCATATAAACTTCCGCCATCCTTTCTGAATTATAAGTTTCCCGAATGGGTAAGAAATGTGCACTTTTGGTCAGTCGATCAACGACCACCCATATTGCATCGTGCCCTTTTCTTGTCTTGGGAAGCTTAGTCACCAAATCCATCGTTACATGCTCCCACTTCCACACCGGTATCTCCAACGGTTGTAATTTCCCATACGGTCTTTGGTGTTCGGCCTTTACTTGGGAACAAGTCAAACACTTAGCCACATACTTGACAATATCTCTTTTCATTCACGGCCACCAATAATTCATCCTCAAGTCTCGATACATTTTTGTAGCTCATGGATGGACGGAGTATCGAGACTTGTGTGCCTCATTCAAAAGTAATTCTTTCACATCACATTCCCGAGGTATCCAGATTCGACCATACCTCGTTTTTATGCCATTCACATTCTCAATTAACTCGTGGATAAATCCTTTCGTTCTTTCTTTCTTTGAGTCCTTGGCATCCGATGACTTAATTTGAGCCTCTCGTATTTCTTCAAGGAGTTTGGAAGTGACTACCATTTTTATTGATCTTACCCGAATCGGGGGCGGGTACTCCTTTCGACTTAGAGCATCCGCCACTACGTTAGCCTTCCCGGGGTGATAGTGGATATCACAATCGTAATCCTTGATAAGCTCCAACCATCTTCGTTGCCTCATATTAAGATCTTTTTGTTCGAAAAAATATTTGAGGCTTTTGTGATCCGAGAAGATTGTACACTTCACCCCGTATAGGTAATGTCTCCATATCTTCAAGGTGAACACGACCGCCGCCAACTCTAGATCGTGGGTTGGGTAATTATTTTCGTGTTGCTTAAGTTGCCTTGAAGCGTAGGCAACGACTTTACCCCTTTGCATTAGTACACACCCAAGACCCTGATGGGAGGCATCAGTATATACCACCAAATCATCTGTTCCATCCGGTAATGTCAACACAGGAGAACTTGAGAGTTTTTCTTTCAGTGCCCGAAACGCTTTTTCTTGTTCTTCGCCCCATAAGAACTTCTCACTTTTCTTTGTTAACTTTGTCATGGGCGAGGCTATTTTGGAGAAATCCTGGATAAATCTCCTGTAATAACCAGCCAAGCCCAAAAAGCTTCTTATCTCGCTTGGATTCTACGGGGGTACCCAATTCATCACTGCCTTTACCTTGGACGGGTCCACAAGAACACCGTCCGCATTGATTACATGACCCAAAAATTGTACTTCTCTCAGCCAAAAGGCGCATTTTGAGAACTTTGCATATAACCTTTCCTTGCGGAGCGTCTCCAGCACATCACGTAAGTGTGAAGCATGCTCTGCTTCACTTCGGGAGTACACTAGTATATCATCAATAAAAACGATTACTTACTTATCAAGCATAGGCCGGCACACCCAATTCATTAGATCCATAAATGCAGCTGGCGCGTTTGTTAAGCCGAAGGACATTACTAAGAACTCGTAATGTCCATACCGCGTTCGAAATGCAGTCTTCGGCACATCTTCTTCTCGTACATGCAGTTGGTGATAACCCGACCGCAGATCGATTTTCGAAAACCAACTTGCCCCTTGTAGCTGGTCAAATAGGTCATCGATTCTGGCAACGGGTAACGATTCCTCGCCGTTAACTTGTTCAACTCTAGATAGTCGATGCACATTCGCATCGAACCATCTTTCTTCTTCACGAATAATACGGGCGCTCCCCATGGTGAAACACTTGGTTTAATAAAACCCTTATCGAGCAACTCTTGAAGTTGCGTCATCAATTCTTTCATTTCGGTTGGAGCCAACCGATAAGGAGCTTTAGCTACCGGTTTTGCACCCGGGTTAAGCCCTATTTTGAATTCTACTTCTCGTTCAGGTGGAAGCCCCGGTAAATCTTCCGGAAACACATCCGGATATTCGTTCACTATGTTCACATCTTCAAGCTTTGGGTCACCTCGGTTGGTGTCAATCACATAGGATAGATACGCCTTACCCCCGTTCCTCACATATTTGACGGCTTTGATTAAAGAACACAATTTCGACTTGTTGACCCTATCCCCTTGAACACTTACCCGTCCCCCCCCCCCGGGGTTACTACATGTATGACTTTCTTCTCGCATTGATTTCAGCGTGGTTTTGGGCTAGCCAATCCATTCCTACAACTACTTTAAATTCACCCATGTACATCGGGACAAGATCTAAACTAAATTCCTCATCTTCAATTAAAATCTTACAGTTTCTACAGATATCATGTAACAAATAGCTTTTGCTATCAGCAACTTCCACTTCTAAGGGTACTAACATCTTTTCAAGCTTAAACGATGGATGAACTAACAATTCATTATAAACGAACGATCTACTAGCCCCGGAGTCAAATAAAACATTCATAGGCATAGAATTTACCAAAAATGTACCTGAAACAACATCTGGGCTAGTCTTAGCTTCATCCGCGGTTAACTGAAACATCCTCCCACGAGCCTTGGAAGACTCGTCCTTCCTTCCATCTTTCCTTGCCCCTGATTGGAGTTTCAGACATTCTGCTCTAACGTGCCCTTCTTGATGGCAATTATAGCACGTCTTTGAATTTTCGGGGCACTTATAATACGGATGCCCCTCTTGCCCACATTTGTAGCACCCTTTCTTCCCCAACAAACATTCGCCCGAATGATGTTTCCCGCATTGTTTTTCAAGTCGGGATTCCGCTACATGTCCTCCCTTTCTTAGTCTGATCCTGGAATCTTACCTTTTTCGATGGGCTTGGGTTGGTAGGCTTCTCAGCCACCATTTTCTCTCCTCGTTCCACCTGCCTTCTTAACTCAATCTCCCTATCTCTTGCGCAGTCGATTAATTCATTCAATGTTGCACACTTGGAGGGATTTACGAACTCCCGATATTCAGCCTTTAACATAGCATGATAACGTATAATTCTCAACCTTTCAGTCCCCGCTATCTCCCCGCAAAATTTCACCTTCTCGAGGAACTTATTCGTTATTTCGTCAATCGTTTCATCCTTTTGTCGAAGACGTAGGAAGTCTTCTTGAATCTTATCAAGTGCGGATTGTGGGCTATGATATTTCAGAAATGGCTCCTTGAACTCTTGCCATGTTAACGTTTGTACCTTATCATCCCCCAATTCCTTCGAATGTGCGTCCCACCAATCCTTTGCTTGGAGTTGTAGGAGGCCCGTAGCAAACATCACTAGATCCTCCACTTCACAACTACTTCTTACAAACACTGCCTCGGTGCTTGAAATCCATCTTTGACAAGCTATCGGGTCAATTTCCCCTTTGTACGGCAAAGGGTTACATGCCATGAATTCCTTGTACGTGCACCTTCGAGTACTTTTCTTTGTTTGTAGTTCACTAATCATCTCCTTTAGTTCTTCCACCTTGGTCGTTACTAGAGTATCGACTACTCCCAATACTTGACCTTCCACCTCTTGAGCTAGTCGGGAATTACTAGCTTCAATCAGTTTCTCTACTTCTTCTACAATCATTGCTCTCATTTCATTTCGGCGTGCTTCATCATCATCGTTTACATTTACCGCATCAGCCATCTACATAAAACATTCATTATATTCATTAGGTTTCATTTCATACTTCCCATCATCACGTTTTAACATCATTTTATCATAACACGTTCCATTAATCATTCATACTTCATGCCTTATCGTCATTGACGATCGTATCGTATCATATCGACCGAATCCTTTATTCATAACAAACTTTCCTTTCCATCATTCACATGTACCTTTCCTTCATCATTTGATTATTAATTTTGCCTTAAATATTGTTCATAAGGTATTTAAAATCAACTGGAACAAGTCCCGCATTCAAGATCGTCGAAACAAAAATTTTCGGAGCAGGGGGGACGCTCGCGTGGCGCAAGGGCCAAGCCAACCATGCGTCGCGTGACGCCAGCAACGTCGCGCTACGCGACGGACATGGGGCTTCGGCGTGGCGCGGCGCGGCGTGAGCAACACATTTGGACAAAAGGTTCGTTTTCTTGCTGCTGTTGATGCCCAGCTCCGTGAATTCTCAAACTTAACTCTTAAAAACATCATATCTCAAGTTCTACAAGTCCGTTTTGCCCGATTCTTTTTCCTACGCGTCCGTAATTTAATTGCGGACTCGTTTAGCATATTCGTTAGCCGTATAACTCGGTTTAAGAACAAATAACCTATAAATCCCGTTCTATTTCTAACTACAACATAATAAGTTTTACAATTTACTTAGTTGCGTAGCGCTTCGGAACGAACACACCTTCGTACGAGCTTTCAGTTTGAGTTCAAGCATTTGACTCAAATACTTGAATCCCTCAAACCTGGCTCTGATACCAACTTGGAACGCCCACTTTTTCACTTTTGACAATTAACATAAACTTCATACAAATTTCTGAAAAATTTTGACATGACCCATTCGTAAAGTAAACGATTTCCTGCTTTTTAACAAAATCATTTAAAATACATTCTACGACACTTTTCAAAGGATGCTAAAATTAAGACCATACACATTTTACCAAAACATTCTATCCAAAGTATCCAAAATAAAGTTAAAACTTCAAACTACTACGATCATCCTAAATACTGGTTTTACATTTACATTAACAAAATGATTTTGACCCATTTCAAAAGATATCTTGAACCGGAAGCGCATAATAGTCGACATTGTGTGTGTTCGGTCCGGGTGCCCCGCGATTAAGCATGGGATTTACCTATCATTCATAACAACAAAATGTTTGTTAGTTTGTAATACATAACAATGCAAACCCTTTAATTACCTAACATTACTTGACCCATTAACATGACATATTACTTTACTAACACCATTACTTCCATTCGGAAACATCCAACATACCGCTTTCCGAGTCACTTGTAATGAATCGCTACGTACCATATCTTTCAATATACTTACATCATTTAACCCGTTATGGACAAGTCGATTCCTAAACATTTCAACAATCATTCCACTTATCATTCCAAACCATCTAGACGGGTCATTCCATATTCACTACATCATTCTCTTTTGAACATTTCTCATTATAAACTCATAGCATCTAATAAATCATGATTCATAATGGAAATTTACATTAAACTCATAGTACCAAATATTATTAATCATGAGTCTACAAATAGAGTACATAAAGTTCATATGAACTTACCGTGATCCTGAGCTCCTTGTGCTTTGGAGTGACTCGCTCCTTCTTCCTTCTTATTTCCTGAACATCATAACTTTATTCACTTAGCTCCCATTACTTCCACATTCTTTATTATCCAATACGATATTTACAATTTACATACATTTCCGCTATGATTACACCTCATCAATTTAGCAAATTTTTGATACAAAATCATATCTAAATTCATTTAGACATTTCATCAAACACATGGTAGGCATACTATCTATAAGGCATTATATACAAATAGTTATAGCATGTCCATCCTATCTCATCAATGGTTAATCATAAGCTTTCATAACAATAATCATTACCCTAATCCATAACTTACTATTTTGACTATGAACAAATGGTTCCAAATCAATTATTCATAACAATTTCATCAATCAACAATCAAATTAACATATAAAACTTCACAATTGTCAAACATTACTTGACATGCAAGTGGGTTTTGCCCTAATCATGCTTATATTCGAAATTTAGCATCTATTGATGTCTAGACGATAGCAACCATTAATCATACTGAATTTTGTATTACATTCACGAATTACACAAAACCCACATAATCAAACATCATCAAATCACAAATTTTCACTTACTTGAGATCAAGAACACTTAGATAATCAGGATTCTTAGTTCATGCATTCGATTCTTCAATAATCTGGCTTTCAATTGATGGGATTTTGTTATTTAGGGTTTTGAGAGGGAAGGAGTTCTCCCCCTGGATCCTCACGATCGCACACACACACCAGACTAGTCTGGTTTATTTTTTTGTCATGTTTTAATACCATATTTACATATCTAGTCCCTCATCTTTTAATCCCCATTCACTTTAGTCATTTACCTTTTAACTTAACCATCATTCTTTTACAAACTTTTATTTTTTTGAAAATAATTATATATATTTTCCATTTAAAACATCACTACCATTATACTTTTAGGTCATATGAGAATTTGGGGTGTTACATGATAGTATGGTTTTTGTAATTATTATGTATGTTTATGTAGTTTTTAATGGTTATAAATATATATATTAAAAAAAATTGATGTGGCTTGGCCACGCCAGCCAAGCCACGCCCACCATACCCACATAACTTTGGTTTGTGTATTGAGTGCCCTCATAATCCACGTGTCAACCCATACCCCAAACCCCCGCTCCACCATACCCCACGGTCTAAATTTTATTTAAAACAGAGTCTAATCAAATTTGATAAACATTTTTGGGGTCTTCTCTTTCAGTTGGTATAGTGAGTGCTAGAATTATAACGAGCCGAAACAAAATCAACCAAATTTCCGAGGCGTTGTGCGGAACCGAGTTGGCTCTAATATAACATATATTTTTTATGTTTCCTCTTTTAATTGTTATAGTTACTTGTCTAAACCGTAACGAGCCGAAATGAAACCGACCGAACGTAATGAGCCAAAACGAAATCGACCGAATACCAGCCGCGCGGACAACCCCGCTAGTTCTGAACAAAGCTGAAAGAAGGCTGCATTAAATCTGCGCAAATCATTTTTTTCTTTTAGATCCTTAACAGCGAACAATCCTGAACCATTTAAGAGGGACAAATCGGTCGTGATTTTTAGTAATTTGGTTCTACTTTTTGTTATTAAAAAATATTTATTAAAGGTGAAAGGGTGCACAAATAGTAAAGATAATTAATATAATAACTTAATCAATCAGAGAAGAAAACATAACTTATTTTTACTATTCATATAGATGCTAGCCACAGCAAGAACACCTGGCCCATGTAATTTGATCAATCTAAAACATATATTATGATTTATATGGAAAAGATACAACCATAATGGTTAGAATTGTAAGAAATACCTATTAAAACTAAAAGAGAAAGCTAAGGATATGGAAAAGATACAACTATATAGTTAGAATTGTAAGAAATACGTATTATCTATATTAATAGAAACTACTCATGAACAGTAGTTTTCTTTTAAAATATTAAAATAAAATTTTTAAATTAATTGATTCCATTTCTTGTTCTTTATTTTTTTGGAAGGAGACTTTCTCTGTACAAGACCGAATTGGTCTCTGGGGTCATGTCAAAGACATTTCTCCGTCAGCCCCGCTCTTACGGACGCGATGTTCGATCGGGCCCCGGCCGTTGCGCAAGCTGACTTCCGCCCGGAATTGATTCCATTTCTTTAACATTCAATTTACCCATGATTAAAAAAAACATCGTAACTTTCCTTTGATTAACATATTACTTTCTTTTGCAAATAAATCTAATCTTTTATGTATAGTTGATGCGTGTGAAGTGTTATATATATTAGGTATATATTTTAAGCCCTTTTTAACACTTATTTTAGCCAAGTTTTAAATTTATAAAACACGATATTTTACTAACACTAAACACACATATGGGCAAGTGCACCCATCGTGAGCGTAGTATAGCGTTGGTAAGATACCGAGGTCGTCCAAGGACACAAGAGCTTTTAGTACCGGTTTATCCTCAACGTCTAATCAAAATAAAAAGTTTAGAAAAATGTTTTAAACTAAAAAAAAAAATAAAAACTAACTAAAATGCTGAAAATAAAAATAAAATAAAAACAGATAGACAAGATGAATCACTTGGTTCCGACTCGTATCTAGTATAACCTTTGATTATTTCCGCACTTTTGCACATAATTAAGAGATTATCTTAGTTATTGTAGTAGGCCCCTCTTTTGAAGGTGACGTTACCCTCACCCCAGTAGTTTGAGTCAGCAAGGATACAATCCTAAAAGGGTGGATTATTGGAAGATAATGAATTAAGTTATTAATGCAGTATTGTGGTAGGCCCCGCTTTTGGCGGTGACGTTACCCTCGGCTAAGTAGTCCGAGTCAGCAGGGATACAGTCCTAAATAGCCGGGTTATAGTATTAATAGTAGTTAACTTATGAGGGGGTCAAAGAGTTTGGACCCCCGCCATCCAATACCGTGAAGTATTGAAGGAGGTCCTACTAAATTTGACCCAGGTCCATTGCAGGACCTCTAAACGCTGAACAATGGCAAGACCTTTACCAAACCGTTCCCTTAACCCCCGACCAGGTAGCCAACATACCTCCATATAGACCGTGGAGATATGAATGGTGAAAATCCTTTATTTTATATAGACAGTAAAATAATGCCAAGACACCACGGACAAACGATAAGGAAAGATCACCTTCAACATAAGTAACTAGTTATTAAAGTCATTAATACAAAACCAAATAAAAAGTGCAAAAGATTAGAAATAAAAAGTATTATACTAGACACTTTGTCTTCACCAAGTGATGTAAGAGACTTAGGCAAACATGGCCTTGATTGTCAAGAACTCTTACGATCAATCTTGGATCCCGAGACAACTCACACACTCTACGATGGACAATGGATGATGGAGGTGGATGATGGTGTTGTGATGGTGGTGGGTGGTGGATGAAGTGTGAGAGAGGTGGTGTGCCAAGGGATGAGATGAAATGAATCCAAGCACTCCTATTTATAGGCTGAACAGAGAGCTGGGCACGGCCCCGTGCCTGTCTGACACTCTCTCTCCTCATTAATTGTAATTCGCAATTACAATAAATGCGCCTGCTGTACTTTCGACACGCCCCCGTGTCCGCTGGGCACGGCCCGTGGTGGGCAATAGAAGCTTCTATAAGTTTGTCTTTTCTGCTGCTTCTTGGGCACGGCCCCGTGCTGGCTGAGCACGGGGCGTGTTCAGTCTTCTGACTTCTCTATTTTGCTTTGGAAGGTGCCGTTGAGGGGTCGAGCAGTCCACTAATGTTCCTTTCCTTGTATTTATGTTGGATTTAGCTGTCTTTTTGCTTCTTTTGTGTTTTTGAGCTCATTTAATCATGAAAATACAAAAGGAAGACAAAAACACTCTTTTTCCAATATTAGTACTTAAAAAGGTTAGTTTTATGTCTCATTTGATGTAATTTATATGTTGCATTTTACACACATCAATAGTTCTAATAAAGTTAAAACCTATTTACATATTTGTCAAATTTAAAATTTTGGGTATGCAATATGTGATGCATACATTTTATAAAACTAATAGCTTAACATACAAATATATGATATTTAAAAAAATGCAGTTTTGTTATTAACAAAAAGAAAATGAAAAAAAATAATCATTTTACTCTTTTTGTTATTTATGAGATTATTAAAAAACGGTAGGGTGTGTATGGGTCGGTTTTGGCCTAAAACCATAACCATAACCGCTGATCGGTTATGATCGGTTATGGTGGTTATGGTTAATCGGTTTTAATGGTTATAGCGGGTCGGTTGTGGGTGGTTAACCGTGTATTTAGCTTAACAAAAAATAAGTTAATTTTTTAACATGGAATAAATTGTTATTGCATATTTGTATATATTAGTATATTGCATAGTATGAAAAATACATAAAATCTATAATATTAATATCGATTATTACCGAATATTCAAATAAAGTGATAACATATATTCCAAAAATTCAAATAAACAATTATATATTAAAAAATAGTCAAAAGTCCTAAATCCTACAAAATATTATTACATGTCGGTTCGGTTATGATGGGCATGGAAACATTGATAACCATAACTGACCCGCTACTTTCGGTTTTCAGAAAAAACTTTAACCGACCCCCCAGTTTTTGATTTGGTTCGTTTTTTCGGTTCGGTTTCGTCGGTTAATTCGGTTTTTTTTCACACCCCTAAAAAACGGTAATGACATGATTCAAAACGTGCGTATATCTATATTTTAGGATGTTTAGCCTACGGTAACGTCACCAACTGATCTGACTTTGACTAAACATCGGTATGGGAATTGGTACCGTCGGAATAGTTACCAATTTTTGTTTTTATGGCCTTCGATCGATGTACAACGGTTGATACAAAGAGTGTCGATGTCCAAGTACCGCAACAAACCGAACCGATACCGACTGAAATCCCGCCGCATCGCGCGAGGGAATTCTGCTAGTTAAAAGTAAAAGAGAAAGCAAAGGATAAAAATTGGTTAAATCTATATTTATATCAATATCAATCTTCCTATAAGACCGTGGGGTATGGTGGGGCGTGAGTTGGGTGCATGGTGCGACACGTGGAGTATGGGTATGGTGGGGTGTGGCTGGGGTGGCGTGGCTAGTGCTCTTGGCCAATGAGGTTTCACCATGTCATGTGTGTAGCCCCGTCCCACGCCCGGGCTAAATCCCACGCCAATGGAGCCACGCCCAAACCCAAGCCCACCCGGGGTGGTGACTTGGGCGTTTCTATCCAACCCACGCCCCAACCCCCGTCTCATACCCCATAGTCTAATAATAAATGAAAATCTTTTTTGGACACGTGTCACTTACTGGTGCTTTCTTACCTTATTTTCCTATTTATCTCTCATAATAATAATAATAATAATAATAATAATAATAATAATTTTAAACAAAAATTTAGATAAGAATACAAATATTGTTTTTCTATAAATAATTTTAAACAAAAATTTAGATAAGGATAAACATTTTTATTTATATAATCATAAAGTTATATTCCGAGTATTAGATAAGTGTACATATTTGTTTTTTATAATCATATATTTACTTTGGAGTTTGGTGATTGAAATTTTGGTAAATTAGAAATCAATTGTTCTCGTTTGATATATACTATATGCTTCTATCGAATTATAACTGTTATTCGATGAATCGTTATAATGGTTTGGACTCACCATTATAGTCGCACAATTCTTTCAAATGTCAAACTTAGACAACTTAGTTTTACCTTTTTAATGTTAGGCGTAATGTTATAATTGGTTTAAACCCATCATTTATCGCACATTGCGTCAACATTTAGAAAGAACACAAAATATAAAAATTCTATGCTCCATTCAAAGAGAATTTAATTCTCGATTTTATGGTATAATTCATAAAAAATGATGAAATATATAAAAACGTGGGGATCGATCTCCACCTTTTTTGTACCATAAACTCTCTTGAATGCAAATTTGAGACGAGTGTTTTATCAATGAAATAAACAAATAAGCATGAAGGTGCGTAAACTAACTAAAATAGTTGTATTTCATAATTTAAATGTATCATAAAAAGCAGGATTCAATCCCATGTAATAGATGTGTTTTAACCTAATAATAAATAGACTTAATTACATAGTTAGTCCTTGTGGTTTACACAAACTAACAATCTATAGTACTAATTGAAGAAACGGTGGTTCGAATGACCGGAATCAATCGGACCAGGGGTTTAGTTCTGCATAAAAGGGTTAGTCCTCTCGTTCGATTCGGGGTTTAGCTGAATTTCTTCTCCGACGATATCTGCAAAACAGACAGCCGTTAGACTCGCCACGGGGAGAATGGGGGTTCTCTCCGTGACCACCCTCCGGCGTGAGAATAAGTACAAATCTCAATGAAGAAGAAGAAGTAGTGAAACTGAAGTGAATGTAACTTGTGAAATCATACCTGACTTGTCTTATTTATAGTTGGATTTGGGCGGGAAAATCTATTAACGGAGATCATAACGAAAATCTTTTTTCCGTAAGCGGTTATGCTCTTTTCCGTTGATCATTAACGTAACGTCCAAGCACACGGATCATGAGTGTGGTCGATGGCTGGGGAGGTACCACGTGGAAAGTAGATTTGAGTGGTTTCTTCTTCAAGTTAGTGCCATTGTTGTGACTTAGATGAGCGTTCAGGATGAAGCCATGTCATCATTCGGTTATAACCGATTGGTTGTGCACGATGAGATCTTCTAGAAGGTTTGCAGCTGTAACCCTTTAGGCCCTTGCCACGTGTTGGTTCTGTTACAACAGAAAACATTTTTGTTTAAGTCTTGGTTTCATGCGCGCGGAAATGTTTAAGTTCTTAACTTCAAGTCTAACTGTCCCCTTGCGCGAGCCCGCGCAAGGGTGTTAGTTGAATGTTAGTTTTGTCCTTTCTATGGCGCACGGTTGAAGATCTTTCTTCTATATCTCTGTTTAGAACCATTGCGCAGCCGCGCATGGTTCTGCTTTAAGGATGTTTATTGTGATGAGGTTGTGGTATGGCCCAATATGCCTACGCAAGGTTTCTGGGACCATACCCCTTCAATTCTCCTCAGTCCAGTGTTGCTCTTATGCAAGTAAGTGGAGCATTGGACTATATAAAATGAAGTGTGCGCTATATGTTAATACATCCTTTGTTTTTGCAGAAAAGTCAGCTCCTTCTGCCCCATCATCTGTTGTTAATGATGATTTCCCACCTTCACCACCTCGTGTATCTATTAGGGAGCAGCTAGAAGGTACAAAAGCTGTGGAAACCGAGGTGGAGAGGGTTACTGAGGTGGAAAATCCTGAAGTTGAGAAACCTGTTGAGGTTGAGATGGAAACGGAGAAGGTTGTGGATCCAGAGACTACGATGTTGATGTTGCTCAACCCAAGTCTCCTGAAGTTGTGGCGCATAATCTAGAGAAAGGGAAATCTACTCATGAAGATCCGTTGATAACTGTTCCTTCCTCTGGTACTTCTTCTGCACCTGTGAATGTTGAGAAACGCTCTGCTGATGACCAAGGTTTCTTTGCTCATGATGAAGAGGATTCTCCAATCCGTTCGGAGGAAACTCCGGGGGATTATTACTACAGAACTTACTCAGAGAAGAAGGCTCTTGAGATTCATACACTGGTGTGGAAATTGAAGAAAGGATATACCTTTTCCAATTGGCAGGTTTCCCGCGATTGGCTACAAGGTACATTTCCGCCTGGTGAAGTGAAGTTTCAAGATGAGCGTTCTCACGATCAGTCCTACCATGCTTATCTTGAAGAGGCTGCTAGCTTTACTTCCACTACACACCGAATAGTGCGTGAGTGGCGTAGTATGCATAAAGAGTGGGCTGCTTTTGAAGCAACCAAGAAAAAAGCTTCTGACGATAAGGCCCGAGTTGCTCTGCTGAGGGCTAGGTTGGAGGCTGATCGTGCCAAGTTTGAGAGTGAGCAGAAGACCGAAGAATGGTCTGTTGCGGGATGGAAGAAAAAAGCGGAAGCTGAAGCTGCTCTGCTTTCAGAAAAGCGTAAACGTTGGAGGGAAGTCTGCGAGAAAGATAATAATGAGAAAATGGTTCTTCATAATGTCATCAACAATCTCAAGGCGGAGGTTGAGAAGCTGAAGAAGCAGAATGCGGAGATTGAGAAGTTGAAGAAGGAGAAGGCGGAAGCTGAGGCAGCTCGTGATGAGGCGCGTTCTCATTGAGAGGGGAGTGAACAGAGAGAGGTACAAACTTGCGCCACACTTACCCTTAAGGATAAGGAGATAGACGAACTCACCTCTTTATTATCTGAGCAGGAACAAATTAAGGCGGAGCTTGAGTCTGCCTAAAAATATTTGCAGCTTGAACGAGTTGCAAAAGCTGAGTCTTTTCGCCGCTTGAGCGAAACCGAAGAAAAGATAGAAAATTATGAAACCGCTCGAGTGAAGGCGGAGAGTCAGATTGAACCATTGAAGAATGATATACTCTGGATAAAGCATCGCGGGATCATAAAAGTAAGTGTGTCAGCTCTTTGCGATATTTTGATTGTAGTTGTACTTCCTCTTATTTGTCGTATTGTGCAGGTTGCCAATTATGTCCTTAACTCCAATGAGTTAGATCAAATGGTTGCGTATCTGCTGATTACTGCGCGTAACGACGGATATGCCCAAGGATATACAGAATGCACCTGTCACACCCCGAATTCCACGTGTCACCGGTGGGCCCGGTGGGGAGTATCGTGACGTGGTTGGCAACATAATAGTCAAACAACACAATATTTAAATGCACAGCGGAAGCAAAAGATAAATATATTACGATCCGAATATAAAGTAATATCAAGTATTACAACGGAAAGTAAAGGATCCACAGGCGGATCTTAAACATAAATATTGTTCAACAGACTTTAGACGCCTAGAACTTGCAAGATTCCTTATTAACGTCCTGAGCATCTTCCAGCCTATTACGTACTTGTACCTGTCACTTAGACTTTTGAAAATATGTCAGTTTTCACTGGTAAATACACTCAACTGACTCATTTGAAAAGAGTTTAAGAAAATTGATTTAGATGCACCAGGCACAAAATATTTTGACACTTTGATTAAAATGCACAGAGGCAAAATTTATCTTTTATAACTTGGGACAATCATATTTATAATCTTGTATACAGATTTACATGTTCGTTATACGTTCAGGGCCCGATGTAGAAACCGAGTCAGATTAACAGACACGCCACAAGTATAGGCCCACAAGAGAGTGAGATACCGTTATTACTTAAGCAACTGTCAGGTTTATGCCTACACCCCGTGCTTAAGACGTGGCCATTTTATAATACAATGATGTCAGGGATATCCGGGACATGGTCATTAACCCCTAAAGGCTTTTATTTCAAACAATACAGATTAAACCGGGTTACCTCAATAATTTAACCACAATAAGATTAAATATTCAATACCCGACCAAGCGGTATCATTATACCGTATCCCAAGCCCGTATAGGGAAAATAAGTTAAGGGTATTTACCTGAGCTAGCTCCTGTCTTAAATAGCAAGAATTAATAAATCAGCCGTATTCACTTAATTAAGCATAGGTACAATTTACCGGAAGGCTCTAGTCTGGAATGATGGTATAAATAACCAATTAGAATGCTAACGGGTCTTTAATTAAGCCTAAGCTTAGACAGGTTAGTCTTAAGGAAATATACGGTTCAAACACATGATTAAGCGAAGACCGGAATAGAATGTGTTTTAGACCCGACAAGTTTGAAGACTTGTATAATATGGGTATTTCATACACATTCTGGATTTTGAGATAAAACCGATAAGGTTTGACCCGTTTCGGCTAATTTATGTAAACTAGTTACATAAATCGTACCGAACGCGTAAGAAGCGTAACGGTTAATAGTGAGAGCCATTTACAGGTTTCCTAAGTTAATATGCTTCAAATATGTTGTGACATCAGTAAGATGTCTTTTATTATGCCCGAAACGAAATTAAACACAAACTATGCCTCGTAGGGGTAGTTTGGTCATTTGCAAGGTTATAAAAGAGTTTAAGTGTTTGCCTGAGTTACAGATCTGATGTAAACAGCAAACATACTCAATTTAATGAGTTATAACAGTAGGGTAAGGTATATATGTGAAATTTATCAATTATAACCAAACTATGCACCGTAGGGGCATTTTGGTAATTTCACATAAGCCGAAAAGCTCAAAACTGAAGTCTGAGTTTAACAACTTTTGCTTACTGTTAAAATATTATAATTTATCTATAATATCAGTAGGTATCACCCTTGTATGTTTAAAATAGTCTTAGTACATACTATGCGCTAAAAACGCTTAATAAGACGATTAGAAGCCATTTCCGGGTTCGATACATAAAGCTGATATTTTTATTATTCCAGAAGGCTTAAAATAATATATTTATCATTTAGAATCAGTAGCAAAAGGTTTGGGGTCGTTTAGATATGAAAAACTTATTTTATGGCCCGTAAGGGCAAAATCGACAATTACCGGATTAAGCCTACGACTATGAGTTATGCTCAGCCTAAGATTAATTAAAAATCTTCAAAAATCCCAAAATAATATATTACATCAGTGGGTAATAAGTTTGATATCAAAAAGTAGGCTTAACTAGGCTACTCGCTAATTACGCCGTTTTATTAACATATAGCTTTTTAATTACGTTACTGAGCATAACTCTCAATCTACACCTCAAACTGATGTCAAAATTTGTATGCAAGTTTAAATATCAGTAATTAAAGTTTCTACTCTTTTACATTTCCAAAAATCACGTTTTAAGGTAATATGGGCATAATGGTCAACATATAAGCAATTAACGGAATCATGCGTATTAATCGGTTAAGTAATGAACCATGGTGTATAATCACAAAGGGTTATACTAGCATGTAACCTGGTCCAAATGAAGCTCTTAGGTATTTCTAAATCATAACAAAACGGGTCAGAACTGAAGTCAAAGCGAAAGTCAAAGCTTTGCGACTTTCGGTTCTGAACCGGGTCTAAACAAGAAATTGTCGGGTTGAACATGTTTAGACATGTTCTTACACTAATTACCAAGTTATATTAATGATCAAACAGGTTGTATGTGTTCTATATTGCTAATCATGCATAAATTAGAATTTAAGTATCCTGTTGACTTTTTCTTAACAAGTTTGACCCGACATTTGACCTAGTTAGAGTGGGAATCAGGGGGAACCCTTTTGAGGGTTTATTACCCACATAATTACCAACTTATAACTACTTTTGATTCAACTAATCACTGGACCATTAGTGATTAATCTTAAAGTCAACCGTTAATTACGACGGTTTGACTTTTAGCTAAATAACTAAGCTAAACTGAATCACAGAAGGTTAAGCATACTTACCAAGGTCCTATGCACGGTTTGTGAGCACTTGAGTCTGCTTTGGAGCTCCAAGAATGACCAGAAGTGCAAGAATGAAGGTGTGAAGAATGTTTGCAATCTTGGTCCTTTATATAGTGGTTTAATCACCACAAAATGTTGACACACAAGTCTAGCATGGACCATGAATCATCAACACATGTCCCTAAGTGTTTAGGGGGTGCCTAGGGGACAAGAAAGATGTGGAAAATTGGATAAAAATCGATTGAAAGGGCTGTGGCAGGCAAAGGATCAAAGAAAATGGATCAGAAGGACCCTCGCGTGGCATGAAGGCCCCTCCCCTGGGCTTCGCGTGGCGCGAGGCCTCATCTGACAAGATCTTAAATTTTTTATTTTTGTGTTATGGTCCTTGGCTCTTCAAACTTTGTTTAGACATCATTTTCTTGCACTTTGAGCCCTCCAAATTGATGTTTAGTGGCCTTAAGACATATTCCCATTTTGTTAAGTCCCCGGTTAACATTATTGTTACCCGAAAAGTCCTAACTTTCAACGTAGACGCTTTAACCCCTTGTAAACGAATTTGATCACAACTTGCTCATACGATAACGAAACTTTATGAAATTTATATTGTGCATTCTAGTGAGCATAATTAACCGTTATAAAGCTTCGGGTTTGTCAAAAGGTCACTCAGAGGTATAACTTAAACATGTTGACACATTTAACCCTTGTAGTTTGAAATCTCTCACTTTTAGCTTCATATGATCCATGATTTATTCGTTTGAAGGTATGAGCATCATGTAGGGTTAATGTAACATATATTTATTCACTGTTGACATTTAGAACTCGTATATTCACATACTTTTCATGTTTGTCAACTTTAGTCCCTCTAGAGTATTCTTTCACACGTTCAAGCTTATGACACGTGTCAATACATTATATGACGTGAATTTTCGAGGTGTTACATCCTCACCCCCTTAAAAGAAATCTCGACCTCGAAATTTGTTAAGGTAAAGGAAGTATTTTCTGCCTCATATTGGGCTTAATCTTCCTCAGTACCTTTGAGCCTCTAAGGTACTCCAATTGACCTTTATAATAGGTACATGTATCTTTTTGGAGCTTCTAATCCTGTCGATCCTTAATCGACACAGGTTGCTCATCATATTATAAATCTGCATATCATTATGTGATAATGCTTCTTGACTTATTGGCGAAACACATCCTTCAATTACTGATGTGCAATGTATTGCGAGCTCTGCCAAGCTCTTTAAATCGGTTTTAGCTTAAAGGCTACTTGATCTTGATACATTCGATTTCCTTTGAATGATTCTATATATTCAGTGCTTACTAGCCTGATAATTTTTTACAATTTGGCACTCCCTTCCTTAACAAGAATTCAGGAGGTTTGCTACTTCATTAATCCTTGGTTTTTTTTTTCTGCCGAATACTGGCATCTTACAGATGATTATGTATTTGCGTGATCTTATTTGTTGTTTCTAATGCAACTTTCAGATCTTGATAATTGGACTTATCAATCTATTGTCCTATCAATAGGCGTTTAACATTCCATCCATACAAGGTCTTCAAGGGAGCAGCCTTGATGCTTATATGTTAACTATTATAGAAAGTTTATCTTAAGGTGAGATGGTCATCAAAACCGTTGCTTAAAACTATTATTAAGGAATAGCTAATCCTTATAGCTAGTTGAATAACTCGACGATCCTGGGTAGTTGATGGCGATTCTTAATCGTTTTCTAAAATTAGGGTTGCGGTAATTAGTATATCAACGATATGAATCGTCTTTCTTATTTAATAACATAACATCCTCCGAATATTGAGTCAGGCTATATGAGCCTATGTCTTAAAACTTTCTTAATCAGGGTTTTGATTATTCCAAAATTAATATGGAATTTTCACAACACTCTAACCCAAAGCGGGATGTTAATCTTAACTCTACCTGCCTCTCGGGAGGTAGACATGGTAGTCTTAGGAGAAGGCAATCAAAATACAAGGAGGTCACAGAGATTTCCATATCTCGGACTCCAGTTCACCCATCATTGCTTGTGTCAAATAAGTGACACCTTTTATGTTACTAGTCCACGAATTCCTTAATCGGAAACATTTACTTAGACAATTCCATTCTGGATATCTTCTTTGAATACTATTAGTTGACTCTAGTACTATATTGTCACACCCCGACCATGTAAAACAACCAAACGTGGCGGAAACATCGAGGCGTGTTGTAACAGAATTAATGTTTCATAACCATGGATACCAAAAGTGTTTCGTTTTATTAAACATTGAATAATTACATCGTCTGGAAATCTAAATACACAATTTAAACATAATCTATCATTGTTATTGAGTCACTAAGGCCTTGTCCAGTCCTATGTGAGCATGCATCTTATCAATCGATATCATTCAACAATACCTGAAACATATGTGAAAACGAGGTCAGCAAAGAAATGCTGGCGAGTACATAGGTTTTGTGAAAATAAGATTCATGACTTCTGTTTAAGAAAATGTTTAGTCATGAACCTTGTAATTTGCTTTGTCTTTGTAAATCATTTGAAAAATAATAAGTTCAGGTGATATGTATAATAAGAGAATAATGCATGATTAAATGAATAACCATGTAAAATGAGTTTGTATAAGATAAGTTGTTTGTAAATAAATGTCTTGTGAAAAGTATGTTACTTGTATAAAATGTTCAATGTCTCAAACTGAAATGATTCAAATAACGCTACAATATGTAATACCATACAAACACTTATATATAGGAAGTACCGGCGGCGTATCCACCATGCTTGTATCATATTACACACGCACCGTTACTCAAATCACTTACCCAAACAAACCACCAATGTAAAATGTCCATGTTTAATCAATTTGTCAAATGTATTGAATAATATACCAAAATGTTTATGTTAAGATGTAAATCATGTCATGTATAATCAATGTCAAAAGTGTTTGTGTCAAATGTAAACCATGTAATGTGTAACCAAAATGATATGTATGGCTAGTGAAATGCATCAACTAAACCATAGGAGAAACGCACAAAACAAAGTATTGAAGTAAAACTTGGTTTAAATCAATACTATGTTTCGTGGAAATGCATGATCAAATGTAAATCATGTCCAATTGTTTACCGAATCGTTAACCCATCTTGTTTTAAGCGTTCAAATCGTTCTTGTTTTAATTGTGAAACTACTTAATGGTCGATTCTCTAATAACATTCAAACCTTCTTGACGCGTTCATCGTTCCAACTCGCTCTCGCTCTCGTTCTTAACAAACCCTTACCAAAGGGTTAGTTAATAATTACAGATTCAGTCGCTACCCAAAATATCCACACATAACCATGGGTATAGAGAATAACTGGATTTGTCAGATCCTATGGTACCATAACCTAATACTGGTCGGCTTGATCACTGCTAATGAATGTCATCGGTTATGTAACTACAACCAACAAGTTTGTTCACTTTATTGAAATCGTTCTTGAAACTATTGTAATTGTTTTTGAAACTATTGTTATCGTTCTTGATACTACATTGTAATTGTTTTTGAAACCATTGTAATTGTTCTTGAAATCATTGTTAAGATATTTAGCACATATGAGTCACCCCAAAACAGTTGAAAACAGTAAAAGAGGGGAATAATGTACTCGCCTGAGAATGCTTAGAGGTCTTGAACAACAACCAAACAAATCTTGAGGGAGCACGGAATCAGTCGGCAATCTAAAACTATATAAATAAACCGGACTTAAATCGGGAGATCGGATAGGATGAGGCTTGGTAAACCAAATGAGTATTGGAACTCATATGATACGGTTTAACAAGGCCTACATACTACATGAAACCTAACCTAAGTGCTTTCGACCCATCGCGACCCATTAAGGTAGCTTACGCTACTTTAACGCGTCGTGCGCTTGAAACGCGTTCGGACCGTCTAACTAGTCCTATGACAAGTGTTATATGCCTAAACATGTTACATAATCAGTTATGTGACAAAAGTTTAGGTTACATATGCTTAATTACCAATTATACATAAAAAGGGTATTCTGGTAATTTACCTAAGGCATATAAACTACCTATCATACAACTACTTAAACGAAGCGACCATAGGGTATAACCTCGGAAGGTTATTCCCTACCTACTATGGTCACCTATTGTATTTGGTCGGATCCTAATGATCGACCAAATGGGTCGGGTTCGAGGTATAAGCGATTTATTAGATCGCTTACCCTACGACCCTAGACAACGTGGTAATCAGTAGGCATAGTCCCAAGGGACTATAACCAACGTGATTACACTCACGTTGCGAAGTTCAAACGAACTTCGCATTGACCATAACTGGTCAACGCAGAAAGTCAAACAAAGTTTAACTTTCAGACTCGAAAGACTCGAAAAGCAATAAAAGAACGAAAGAATACTTACGAAGGGTCCCCGAATGCTAATCTCGATCCAAGAACTCAGGTATGAAACAATGGTTTCAACTTAGAGCTCTCAAATCAAGATTCTAGTGAGAAATGAAGTTGGGGATGAATGGGTATTTATAGGAATACCCGAACCGTTAGGATCGTTTCATGGAAACCGTGCCATGATCCAAGGCGTACACTTGTCGGAAACTCATGGTGGCTAAAAGTGATCCTTATCAGCTGACTAAGCGAAAGAGAATGTGTGGTTGTGAACGAAACAGCTGGAAACTGCTGTTAGATTCGATTAATCTGGTTGGAAGGGGCCTCGCGGGCCGCGTGAGGATGTAAGGATCCTGAGGCGGGCCGCCTAGCAGTCACAGATCAGACATAAGTTTCAGAAATGACAGTTTCAGTCCCTGCACGTGTTTAAGGCCATTTCCGACACTTCTAAGGCCCGTAAAGCCAACTTTAAGGCCCTAAAATGTTTCCTAAACATTGTGGACATGAAACATGCTCAAAAATATGCCGGACATTGGTTCGTTTGGCCGTACGAACGCGATGTTCGCTTAATTACGATGGAATGCGCATAAGCGCGAAAAACGATCCAAATGACGTGACGAATGGATTTTTCTTATGCCGAACACTAAAATAAAATATTTTAGTGCTTACATAAATTTTTGGATGTCCGGATGTATTCAGAACGTAAGTTATGCGCGAAAATGCAAACTTGTGCACTTTTTGACACTTTTAGTCCCTGAATGACACAAAAGTTTATTTTAGCACACCGAACCCCTCAAAGCCTATTTCTAAGCTATGTAAAGGATATTTATGGTATGTTTAACTTATGGTCATATTCCGGAATGTCTGTTACAGTTGAAATTGGCATACTTTCGCAGTTTGTCAACTTTAGTCCCTGTAAGCGAATTAGCTTGTTTTTGCCATACCAAAGCCTTCAAAACTTATCTCTAAGTTATGTAAAGGTTATTTAAGGTATGTTAAGCCTAAGTCACTATTCCGGAGTGTTTGTTGCATTAAACCGGTTATATTTACGCATCGGTGCGCGTATAACCTTCCAGAAAGCGATTTAGAGTTTGGAATTGAACAAAAATTGATATGTGCAAATGATACACATATTTTTACCAATCCCAAGTATGAAATATAATATTTCATTGGTTCTGTATTTGTTTGATAGCCGCGAAGGCACAGGTGTTACAGTCTCCCCTACTTTAGGAAATTTCGTCCCGAAATTTATTTAGAGGCAACTTGTGAGAGCTTGAAAACATGAAGTTGAAAAGATCAAACAACATTGGTTAGGGTTCTAAACTTCTAGTAACTTTAATAACATCATGTTTGCAATGTAAGAGGGATACTTATATACAAGTATATGAAGCGTCATTGGTGCGTCCACCGTACCTCCATTACATCGTTCTCATTTCGTTATTTTTGTCACTATCAGTTCTTACACATAATAAATCTTACTGGGTTTCTGTGCACTAAATTTTATAATTATGTACGCGTCCATAATCAGACAATTCCTTGCACAGTTCACACAGTCTATTTTATAATGTGTAGGGGAAAACCAAATGAACAATCCTGTGATGAGTGTGACTAGACCGCCATAGAGTCCTTTTAATTAAATCAATAAATGATCTAAATAGACTATCAAGGAGTCTGTTCAGCTACATCACTA